>BPLR01016511.1:0-49672 GCA_021605095.1 Caerostris extrusa
TTCACAACGACACACTTTATTAACATAAATTTTTACATTATTCTATTTTATTAACAATGAAAGTAGAAGTTGTAGTTTGGACAGGAATTTCCGAGTTGAGTTGTATACAATTTCGCTCGCGTACGCGACACTTCCCACCTTTTTGAGTCTGAAAATTCAGAACTCAAAACTAAATTAAGTGATCAAGATCAAGTCTCTTGACAGTTTTAATCTCACGTCCCAATCTGGTTTCTGGGCGTCAGTACAGGTTGGTTATCGACTTTAGATTTCTGAGGATCAGCAATCTTATTTCTTTGATTTTTTTCCGTAGATTGAGAAAGTTTTCTCGTACCTTTTAATGCTCGATGTCGAAGAGGTTCCGAAGAAACTGCATTTATCTGAAGTGAATACAGACGTTGCACAGGACGTAATTTTTCACCACTAGCTGTTTTTCACTTTCACTAGACGTGTAACACCATCTTTACCTGGAAAAATCTCAGTGACTCTTCCTAAAGGCCAGTAGAGTCTTTTAGATTTTTTTATTTTCAATAAGAACTATTTCTCCCACCTTAATGCCATCAGCTTTTCTAATTTTATTCGTATTTTGTCTCAAAGGACCTAGATACTCCAGTCTGAAACGTTTACGTAGATCTTCACGAAGTTTCAACCGATACATGTGTCTCTTTTGAAGACTGGTAGATTCCAAATTGTCAAGATCGGGTACACCACATTCCATTAAGTCTCTCATAAAAATAGACGGTGTTAAGGGTTCAAGCTCATTGTCATCTGACACGTATGTGATAGGCCTGGAGTTAATAATGCTTTCACATTCACACAATAGAGAATTTAACTCTTCGTACTTCAAGCTTGCTTTACCCAATACTCTTTTAAGAAGATCTTTAACAAGAGCGATAAGACGTTCCCACCATCCTCCCCACCAGAGAGAAGATGGAGGTATAAATTTCCAGATGATTCTACTTACAGCTCCATCAGTAACAACTTGATCCCAGTTAAGCCTTTTTAGAAGGTGTTCGGTTCCCACGAAGTTTTTTACCGTTATCTGTATAAATGATAGCCGGTCTCCCTCGCCGAGCTATAAATCTTCTTAATGCAAGTAAAAATTTATCAGTAGACATAGAAGAGACAAGTTCCAGATGCACAGCCCGGAATACTGAACAGGTAAATAAAACTATCCATGATTTGCTTCCATCTCTCAAGAAGACTGGTCCAGCCAAATCTATTCCAGTGACTTCAAAACAAGAAGCATCCTTGATTCGATCTTCAGGCAAAGGAGCAAACATTACTTCCATATGTCTGGCATTGAATCTTTTGCAAATAACACCTTTACGTAAAACCTTTCTAATTGTTTTCCTCGCCTTCAAAATCCAATATTTTTCTCGAAGACTTGCAATTAACGTCTGAATACCACAGTGCAAAAGTTCTTTGTGTTTACATATAATCAAACTTGTAACAACAGGATGATCTGAAGGAAGAATCACTGGAAACTTGAAATCTTGAGTATCTTCTCGAAATGTTAACCTGGTTTTCATTCTTAATAGTCCATTTTGGTCAACAACATATGGGATATTTTTAGGCCTTCGTTCTTACCGGAAACAAATGATGTCCTTTGGACAATCAACAGGATTCTTTTTTCTGCTTCTTTCAGTTCGTCAGGAGTAAGTATGTCTGTTACGCGACAAGATTTTTCTAGTTTACTGTTTCTGCAAAACCTGATCATCCATGCAGTAACTCGTATCAGCTTCTCAAATGACGAAAATCTTATTAAGAATTCCCTAACGTAATCTGACACAAACAGGAAGTCACAACTGATTTTTTTTTTTTCTTTTCTGCATTGACGACATTCTTGTCAGGGTATAAATTAGATATGGGCCACAATTCTTCTTCCTCTGTTAACCAGGCTGGACCTTCCCACCATCTTCGAGTTATCAAAGTATTAACTGAACAGCCTCTAGAAGGTAAGTCCGCTGGGTTTAGATTTCCAGGTACATAATTCCATTGAAGAGGTTCACTGCCCGATCTAATTTCCTTGACTCGATTCATCACAAATGTTGCCCATTGTTCATCATTTTTAATCCAGTATAAACAGTTCATCGAATCTGACCAGTAATAAGCAGGTATACCACCATGTTCTTCTAAATCAGTGCAAATAGTTTTGGCAAGCCTCAAGCCGATGCAACAACCCAACAGCTCCAATCTGAAATGGAAATACTTTTTAGAAGTGCTACTCGTGATCTTGCTGCTACTAAATGACAAGTAACTCCTTGTTGGTTCACAGATCTTAAAAAAAATGCAAGTAGCATAGGCTTGTTGATTAGCATCGCAAAATACATGCAAACTATGTTTTGAGTTCTTATGCCCCTGAATCCATCTTGGTATTTCTAGTTTGTTTAACTGATGTAACTGTCTGTCCCATTTTTCAAATTTATGAGCAATTTCTTCTGGAAGAATATCATCCCAATTAGCCTTAATTTTCCACGTTTCTTGGAGCAATATTTTTGGAATTAAAGTTATGGGGGCAGTAATTCCAATAGGTTCAAATATTTTGTGACATTTTGAGAGAATATATCTCTTTGTCACTTTTACAGATTCACTCTGCGTGTCATTTCTGACATCAATTTTCAACGTGTCTCTTTCAATGTTCCAAAGAAGACCAAGAACTGGAATGTCTTGTAAGATATGAGAAGCATTTTGGGATTCTTTACAATTATCTCTTAAGGACTCAAAAGAATTGTGTTGCCAGCCACGTAACTCAAATTTTCCGAGAGCCATGATTTCTCTGGATTCATTTATAAACTTTGTCAAGTCAGCCTCGCTTTTAACACTAGCCACACAATTATCAACATACATAGATTTCTGTAGTTGATGAGCTGTCATCTTGTAGCAATCAGGAGCTCCATCTAATAGGTGATTCAATGTCGCCCCTAAAAGGAATGGACTTGATTTTATCCCAAACACTACACGGCAATGTCTGTAGATCTTGACAAGATTTGGATCTCCATCTTGCCACCAAAGAAATCGCAGATAATCCTTGTCACTGTCATTCAGCTGAATCTGTAGAAAAGCTTTGCGTATATCGGCGATCACACCACACTTTTTCAATACGAAACCTATTTATTAGGGATGGAATAAGTTCCACAAGGTTTGGACCTGTTACTAGGTAGTCATTTAAGGATGGACTTCCTTTGAATTTTGCAGAACCATCGAAGACAGATCTTATCTTTGTTGTTGAATTGTCTTTTATGACAGGTGGATGAGGAAGATAGTGACACTTAGAATCCATGAGATCTTCACTATTTAACTCTTCAACCATACCTTCCTTCTTCCAATCTTCAAAAACATTTTCATAGTCTCGTAGAATACCAAGATTTTTGATTCTATCAACTGTATTTTTCAATCTTTTCTCAGAAAGACCTTTGTTCGAAGGTAGAACAGGGTGATCTTCTAACCATGGTAGTGAAACAACATATCTACCATCTTCATTTTGTTTAACAGAATTCAAAAACAGCTTTTCGGTTTCTTTCTCAATTTCTATTTGACTTTGTTTATCTGCCGTATCCAATATTTCAAGAGTGTCCAAACTCCAAAGATCACTAATGCTTTTGTTGTTTACATGTAAAGACAGTACTGTCATATAGCTGTCATTTTTCACTTCCTTTTCTAATTTTCCCATAAGAGACCATCCAAGTAGCGTTTCCATTGCCACTAATCCGCAAGATAAATTCACGATTTTTCCAGTTTACCGGCTATATCAGCACCTATCAACAAATGCACTGAAGACGCTGATTCATCGAGACAGGCTTCTTTGTCGCTAAGAAATATTCCCTTTTTTTCAATCTCTTTAGTCCAAGGTCCAGAAATCGCTGCGGGTATATCAATACATATTGCCTCTTGGTCATAAGCTTCGAAAGAACAGTGATAGTCCTTTTGGAAACTGCATGCATATACTTTGTACAAATGATGCTTCTGCTTACTCTCTACACCACCAAAAAGATTGTGGATCATATCTTCAGCTCTAATTGATTCATAACTCATTTTAGAAACAGCTTCTTTAGTTATGTAAGATTTTTGGCTACCTGTGTCAATTAACGCTCTCACAGGAAAATTGCATCATTACCGTAAAGATATACTATTGAAGTTTGCAGAAGAACATCCGCTGAACAAGTTGGATTCGCCAAGGTGTGGAATTTTCCATTTGAGTTTTCAACAGCTTTGGCGACTAGTTTATCGGAACCAGTGGATACAACCTGCTTCAGTTCAGGACACATAACATTATAATGTCTTCTTTGACACTGGGAACATTTAATTTTGTTTGTACACCGCCTTACCATGTGTCCTGTCTTGAAACATCGATAACAGCATTTCTTCTTGGCCAGCAAAGTTGTTTTTCTTGTAAATCTAAATTCAAAGCAAGTTTGCAATTTTTACTTTCATGATTTTTTTCGTTGAAAAAGGCACAGTTAGTAGAGCTTTGACTTCCAGCAAAAAGCCCGGCGGCAGTGTGCATAGGTTTTTTCAATGAGAAAATTTTAGGAATTGTCCCTTAACTGAAAACAATTTCATGGCCAGATTGATTCGTTCTTCTCCTTCTACTTCGTTTTTCAAAAACTGCATTAAATTTTCAAGTCGAGATTCTTCTTTTTTTAACATTGAAACTGTTATTCCTTTGCCAAGCTCTGAGAACTTCCTCAGATAAACAAGATTCAACTAAAGGAAAGAGCATAGCAGCATATTTTTCAGTTGTTACACCTAAGCTTTCTAAAGCTCTAAGCTGTGTCTCAATCCGATCGTACAAAGTAGGAAGTTTCACTTTCTGATTCCTAGAGTTCATAGAAATTGTTAACTTCAAAAGTTCTCGAACATAGAATTCGACAAGTAAGTCATCTTGTCCAAATCGTGATTTTAAAGAGTCTACTTCTTTGTGATAATTTTCCTTTGAAGGTAGAAAACTTTCAACTAACTCTCTAGCTCTAGTAGAAGGCAATGTAGCTTGTATCAAATATTGAAATTTATCAGCCTCGTCAATATTTGGGTCACTATCAATTTTACTAAACTGACCCCAAAATGGCAACCAATCTTTAATTTCACCACCAAACTTTTTAGTTCCAATAACTGCAACTTAAATTTTCTTTTAAGAATACTCTGAACAGAACTAGAGTCATCACTTTCTTCACGGTTATTACTTTTGGTTTTAAAAATAATGTTGATTCGTTTAAATTTCTTGTTATATTCATCTGCAGCAAAAGTTGCAGCATCCAAGTCGGCTGTATTCGTTTCTGTTTCAAGCAACATTAAATTCATAATTTCATTATTCAGTACACAAAGTTCGTTATACTTTTGCCAAGTAGGTCAAAATCGGCCAATAAATCAAAATTGTCCGTTAAATTGGCACCATCTTCAGAAATTGCATCATTAATAGAGTTATATAAACGTGTAAATGCTGAACGTGCAACAGTTCTTTTCTTTTTAAAATGTTCCATTTTTAAAAGTTCAAAAGTTCTTAAACAAATTCAAAGTACAATAAATCACTTAAATTAAAACTCAAATTCAAAATTCACTTGCCTTTTTCTCACTAATTATCCACATCCAATTATACAAGTCCTGTCGCGGACGCCATTAGTTATGTTGTACCAGCATTCAGTAATACAAAAACCAAAACTAACTTCAAATTACTAAAACGCTAGAACATCAGATTCTTTTGACTCGTAAAATTAGAAGGGATCCTTTATCGTTAGTGAACACATTCAACATAAGGGTAAATAATATCTTAATAACTTCAAAGATATTTCTACTCTTCCAAAAGAAAAATAACTCTCCTTTTCACACTTTATTAAAATAAATTCTTACATTATTCTATTTTATTAACAATGAAAGTAGAAGTTGTAGTTTGGACAGGAATCTCCGGAGTTGAGTTGTATACAATTTCGCTCGCGTACGCGACAACTACGGACGCGGAATAACAATACCTCCGCAACGTTCTACGATCCTGTTAGAACGGGATCTACGGTGTAAAGTGGATTCCGAACCACTACAAACATCCATGGTACCACCGAGGCTTGAACCTGAAACCTGTGGTACCGAGCACCAGAACGCTAGCCACTCGGCCATTCAGTCCCCATTCGATTGAAATTTATAGTAATAAAATTATATTGAATAGTTTATATTACTAAATTGAATAAAAAGTCGAGTGCCTGAACGCGAAGCTTTCATCTATTAAATGGCATGTGATGTAAGTAGGAAAGAAAAGTCAGGATGAATAGATAATAGTAACAGTATGAATCGAGAAAAGAAAGAAAGTGACTAGGAGGTTAACTGCTCAAATTAGTAGGATCTACCGAAAAATTCTAGTTTGAAAATTTTAAATTCTTTTGTACTGTTAAAATCGCGGGCCTCCTGTTGTTTTCGTACCAAATATTGTTCGCATTTAAAAGTTTTGTATCTGGTACTAGAATTAAATATAAGAAATAGGTAAAATTATTTTTGTGATTATAGGAAAAGCGAATAAATATGGCGGAAGTTATATTCAATATATCATCAAAGTTAGATATGCGTAATATTTTATTATGAAGTATTATCAATGTAAAATGCATTGCATGAGCTAGATTACTGTCCATAGAAAAAATAGGAGAACTATGACGTTATTCCCTTAGCATTACCAGGGAGATGCGTGTAGTTTGAAGATAACCTACGAACGCGTAGTAACAATAACCCCGCAACGCTCTACGATCATGTTAGACATGGACGGTCATGTGAGAGCGGGATCTAAGGTTTAAAGTGGATTCCGGACCACTGCAAACATTCATGGCACTGCCGGAATTCAAACTCGAAACCTGTGATACCGAACGCCAGAGCGCTAGCCACTCGACTATTCAGGCACCCTAATTTGTTTCATGGTATTTAAAATACGTTATGAATTCCAAGTTTGTGTATTAACAGCGATTCAGTTATTGGCATGAATTAGAAAATATACTTTGTTCACATTTATGAAAATTGTTCGCTTTATCTTTCTTTTTTGTCACTAATTCTGAAAATGTGTTGAAATGCAATGTCTAGCATCTATAGTCGGGCTACCTAGTGGGAATGTTATTTTTTTTCCTTACCACGTGCAAATTCGAGGTAGTTACTCATATAAGACCCCTTGAAGGTCAACACCAGTGTTGTAGTTCAAATTTTCTATGATTTGCTGTAGCATGAAAGATTTATGTCGGGAGTCATTTAACTAGCGAGTTATGTAATTTAATTTTGTTTGATAACCACTTCTGGAACTTTTGAAAATTAGTAGGGTGTAAGGCTATACTGACTTTTTTTTATTAATATTATTGTTGCTCAACTAATGTGAAAGAAATCTTTAGCTTTTGTATATTATTAGTTTGTTTTGATATCATGAAATAATTAGTATTTAGTAAGTAGTAGCTATCATTTAATAATATTTTTTTCTACCTGAATTTTGGTGTTGCGAGCAGTAAATTATGTTTCTTAATGAAAAATGAAAGCATTTATATGTATAATTTTGAATTTGTAAATAGAGCTAATTTAGGAAAATTATTTTGTGTTTGATGGATTTCTCATTCTTGTGTTGAAATTAGTGTGCATTTATGAAGATTAATTTAGTCTAATAATATACTACTGTATTTAGTTGAATATAATTGAAGAAGAATAATTTAATGGAGATAGCTAGTGAATCAGGCGATCAAGTCCATTATAAGGCTAAAATAGCCGATTTAAAAAAAGTTCATTACAAAACACTCAGAATTTGAGGGTGTTTTTGTTAGACTTAATAAGTACTGAAAATGCTAGACTGGAAAGAGAAAAACTAGAAAAGAAGCATTAAAGACAGGATAAACAACAAACGAGAACACGAGTAGAATTTGTGGGACTACCTACTCGAGGAGAAGATTAGATAGTATTACTCGCAGATGACGAAAGATAGAACTTGAAACTCACCAGAGTAGATGAATGCTCTTTTCCACCATGCGAAAAAGATGTTTAAACTGTACGAGGACCAAGATGCTTTTCAAGGAGAAATAATGTTAACGTATTTAAAAAGAATTATACCAAAAGTTTGTATGCAATGCTTAATTATGAAGATGTGAGAGATTATGCAAAAATAAAGACTACTGCTCTGAAAGAACACCGAATTACTGCACAAGGAAAATTTGGATTGTTTAAAGATTAATTGAGAAAATTATTTATAATAAGCTTTGAAAATTGAAGTTGCCTTACAACTTTATCTAAAGTTAGAAAAAATTGAAACTTTATAAAAGCTTGAAGAATTAATAATCGTAGATAGAAAAGGTACTCTACCAGCTTATGCAAAGTCACATAAACTAAAAGAAACAGAAAACTGCCTTCCAGTAAGTGATTTAATTCAAGAAATCGACAATTTTCTTATTGCAGTTCCTAAGACTTCAACAGATTTTTAATATGATTATCAGCAAAATGATCTCTTGAAGAAATCTATTACAATGACTCAAAAGTAAGGAACAGGCGAGAGGATGGAAATAATTGTCTTCTAAATAGATGGGCTCATCTTCTGGATTTAAAATTATGTTTTAATAATAATTATAGATATGGAGGTACGGGAAATTCCCTGGTACTCCAACTAAACACCTACCGTTACGTTACGTTACGTTACGTTAAATAGAATGGTCTCAATACAAAAGGCCGTTACTTGTTGTACATGCCAAGATGTGGAATACGTAAAGAAATTTTGTTCAAAAAGGAATATGATAGTTCAAGTTACTGAGATGAAATGTATTAATGGAGTTAGGATTACAATTAGTAATGCTAGTTTCGATTGGGAAATTTCAGTAGGTGAAACAGATGACAAATTCCTTCACATTTATTTAAGTGTGGGATGCCTCACGTTTCAAGAATTCTCATGATGAAGTTTCAAGGGATCATTGATAGTGGTGCGGAGTTTACAGCAATGCGAAAATCGGTGATACAGGAAGAATTATTTCAATTCAGTGGAAATATATTTTTAAGACCTGCGATTGGTCCTTCTGTCCATATCTAGTATATGACTTAGATTTATCTAGAAATAAAAGTCATACCAAGTTTTTAGGGTCAATTTCTACAACAAATGAAATCAAAATAAACAACTTAATTATAAATTCGGTAATTTAAAACTAATCATCTGAATATTAATAAGAAAATTTAATAGCATAAGAACTACTAATAAAATAAAAATTATTCTAGACAATTAGATTATAAAGCTCAATTATACACTTGGTTAAGAGTCTTCTGTATTCTTACAAAATGAAATTGAGTTTTTA
Organism: Caerostris extrusa; assembly: GCA_021605095.1. Lineage (NCBI taxonomy): Eukaryota > Metazoa > Arthropoda > Arachnida > Araneae > Araneidae > Caerostris > Caerostris extrusa. The sequence goes on from BPLR01016511.1 coordinate 9,276, forward strand.
TCGATGCTTTAGGGGCCCGAAACAATTGGAGTATCGGTTCGAACAATATTTCAAAACCAAATTAAATCTCTTGTAAATACTGCCCCTTTGGAGTGTCCTTGATCAATTCATTGAAGAAGGTGCATTTACCACCAGAGTAAACATCAATTTACAAAGTAGATAAACATTTGCGATAGATAATCTGACGGACACTTCAATCAGGCAACAAAAGCAGTAAAAGCTACTTGTCTCAACCTCGTTGGCATTAGGATAGGAATAGAGACAGATTGTTTGAAGCTGTTCAATTTAATTTCTCCACCATAAGATTCTGGATGAAGTACCATGTTTTATTTCTCTGCATTCCTACAGATTTATATCTTCTTTAAAATTTGTCTAATCCGAGTATATAGCAAGCTCACATTCATAAATTTAATTTTGCACTAAAACTTCTTAAGTTTAATGGATTGCTGATGAACAGATTAATTCGCGAAGTAATTCCTCACCACAAAAATTTAGTCATCGTCGCCTTCAGATAACAGAAAGGGATCACCAAATATTCAAAGCAATTGTTTATTAATGTGCACCAACTATTAGGTGTTGGTCCTGAAACTGGTTTATTTCTCAAGACTTTAATACTTGATAACATGTTCATGATATTTCTCTACATGTATCCTTACAGAACCAACTTGAGTCTTTCTATAATGTTTTGCCATTCCAAAGTGTCACTGATTAGGATGCTGAACAATTCTTGGAAGACATTTGTTTGGAATCAAAAGAGGATAAGTTGTAATTTGTTTGTTCTTGGAGAGATATCGAAATTTTTTCCTCCTCAGATTTCCAGCAACTATAGAGATATCCTATTATTATTTTTTTTTTTTTTAGCTGGTTTCCAAAAGTTAGGCATACGTAAAAATATGAATAAATTATGGACAAATTGTTCGAAAACCCTTGCTGAAGGCAAAACATTGTCTTCATGCAAATCATTTTAGTCTGTCATCATGTGCAAAACATCTGAACGGGGAAGAAACAGGATTAAGTGGCATAGGCAGTTCAGAATTAAAGACCAGAAATTGAAAAGTATGGGACACTATTGGATGACAAATCCAATGTGAACTAAAACTGTGTTGCTAGCTGTTTGGTTATAAATAGAAATATCTGGTACATTTTCACAAAATCATTAATGTTGTTGCCTACACAGTATCATACTATAATAAAAATCTCCATAGACTTCAACAAATAAAAAAGATTGAAAAATTCTTGCATGAGGCATTATCAAGCATTAAATATTTCCCAATTTTAATCATATTAGTTAAAAAAAAAAAAAAAAAAAAAGTCAATCAGATTTTAGATATTTTTTCAATTCAGGGACTTAATATTTGCAAATAGAAATTCACACAATGATGTTGGAAGTGAGATAGAATTTATTTATATGAATTTTGTAACTATATAAAAACATTATCATCTGTATAAAGAGATTAAACAAAATTGACTTTCAAATGGCAAATGCAGCTAACCTAAATAGAAAAGATAAATAACTCAATTGAAAGAAGTATAAAAGAAAACAATGCTTATTTCCCTGACAGAAGAGCAACTTAACTTCCACAACTGTTGCTATGTAAGTTACTAATATGGCTTCCAGTTAAACATTTATAACGGTTAAAAAAAACATTTCAACTTAAATTTCTAACAACTCATCATCGAATACCTTTGTCAACATTACTAAGCATTTGTCAATTTGATCTCTTATTCTGCTGCAGCGTATATCTCTCACATATTGCAAAATAGAAAAAGGGGTCTTTTTCAGATTAAATCAGAAAAGTACTAGGAGTGCTAGAAATACGTTTTAAACTCATCTCAAAACTCAATTATATCAAACAATAACCTAATCACTTGCAAAAAATTTTTTTTTTTTTACAACAACAAATATAACTATGGCTTAAAGATTAGAGTTCATACCGAAATAAATTTTATTGTTCAAGAAAGAAATTACAAAGGATTTTAGTTTTTGATAACTGATATATAGTAAAAATGACAGCTAAACGTTTGAATGTGCAGTTTGGCAATAAGATCTGCTATAAAAATTGGCTACGGGAGGCTTTTTCATGTGCAATATAAAGCCGAGAGCCAATACCTTTTCTTCTAGAAAGATAATTGATTTTCCTCAGATAAAGCACAGTAGCGTCAATTACTAGGGAAAAAGGGAACTAGTATATTTTTTTGAGCAAAGGTACTTTTCCTTCACACAATAATAAAAGGTTATGTTAGTTGTTCCTTGTGGGAAAACTTTCATAAATAGCAATAATCTTTAAAATAGTAAATACTTTTAACTTTATCACAAGATTATACATTTACAGAACAAATATTTCAGTAAATTCAATTTCCAAGTATCCCTATTAAGGATGGGGGAAGACACCTCAGTTTTAGTATTATAAGAGTGTAAATCTCCCGATTTGGCATCATGAGAGGTTGGCAACTCTGTAAACATAATAGGATCTTTATTTTAAAACTTTAAAACCATCAACTTAAAACACTGAAATGCATATTTCATAAAAAATTATATTTACAAGTTTTATTATATAAATATGCAATAACTATCTTTTTTGCAGAAACATAATTAAAACTTAACAAAATGAAAACAGTATATAATATAAATTTATTATATAACAAAAAAATGAACAAGGTTGTTAAGTATTATTATACATATGATTGCATAATCTTTATAAGCATTAATGTAAAATTTAAAAATAAATAATTTTGTTCTCATTTTTACAGGGATGGCTCGCAATGATTCATTAAGTAACAAAGATAGGAACTTTATGTCAACTAATTGGATCCTCAGAACTGTCAATGAGTGTTCCACATTCAGAATCCAAAATATTTTCACCACAATTATCTTTATGAGTCACCCAGTCTTTCCTCTGACAAAAGGCACAGCAATAATGAACACGATGACAACCAGTACATTCAGAAAATGCCTCACGGTCACAATTAGCACATCGCTAAAAAATTAAGTATTAAGAAAATTGGTTATTGTTTTTAATTATTAAAATTGTTAGATATATCATGGATATTTTAAATTATTATAAATATATAATATATTTTAGAAAACCAAGAAGCATTAAAAAACTATAAAATAGCTGGATTAAAAATTTAAGATTAAATGAACAAGTTTAATGATATCAATTTTCTATGATTACAGGATATCAATAAAATTTGAATGATTTGTTATTTTTTTATAGAGAATAAATTAGGAATTTTTAATATTTGGGTAATTTTTTAATATTAAAAATAAATTGTTAATGTTTATTTAGGAATTTGTACTTTAAACTCTAGACATTCATCTATTCAATTCAAAAAATAATTTTGTCTATAAAATATTTTATATGAAAAGAAAGGTAAATTAGCTTAGCAATTTTCCCCCAGTCTTTAAAATGCTTTTGTGTTAAATAAATTATAATCTAATTTTTTTATAAAATATATATATATATTAGCAAAATTTTTATACCTTTAAATTTGAAATTACAAATATAAAACTCACAGTAAAAAAAATAATTGAATTTGCTTTAACAAATGGATTCAGAGATTAAATTGATATATTTTGACATTATAAAATTTTTTGTTAGAAAACTGTCATTGCAAACATCAAAAATCATTTGCAAACTCTACTGAATATTTAATAGAAATGATTAAAATATTACTTTTACAGTGTCAGTTTTGTCAGTAACAATAGAATGAATTTTTTCTTCTAGTTCTTGTCGAGCTTCTTCAAACGCTTGCTGAACAGCAACTTCTTTTTCAGACTTGGCTTCTAATAAAGCACGGGATAAGGTCACTTGGGCTTCTAAACGACAAGCATTTATTGCCTATAAAATATTTGAAAACCTATTGCCTATAGAATAATACAATAGAACTTGTTATTTATAACTAAATCAAAACACAGTTGTAAAGAAATTTCACTAAGCAATGTTATGAAATCAATTAAACAATGATATGACGTTATTTTAACATTATCGATTACACAAATACTTCTTTCTCATGTCCAATTTATGAACATTTATGATTTTGATTTTTTTCCTCTCTCTTTTTTTGTATTTATAAATATCAAAACCAATATAGAACTCAATATTTGACAAATGTTATAAAAATGTGAGATTTACTAGCAAAAAAGATGATGCAATATCATTCATTTAAATAAAAAATAAAATTCATATAAATTGAAATGTAAAAACAGATGACGTATCTTAAATTTGACAGAAGTGGCTACTGAAGATGTATTACTAAAAGTAGTCAATAGTCTACAAGTATTCAAAAAAGTAATAAAATATATATATTTTTTTAACAGCATTGAGATATTGTTGGTTCTATTTTCTTTCTATTCATTTATTGTTAAAGAATTGACATTAGTATTTCCTTTATCTAATGAAAATGTAAAAGCAATTTGATTCAGTTATTCAGCAAGTACTGTATACTTTATACACATCTTTTGAAATTTGTTGAGAAAAACAAGTAATTGTATTAATTTTTATACACTTTATAATTATTCAAGTTTAACATATAAAGATAGTAAAGAATATTAATTTTATTTAGATATTATTTTACATTTTACAAGGCAATTTTACATGTTTCTCTACATTTCCTGTATGACAATATTTAAAGACTGAAATTATATTGATTTGCTAAATTAAATGTAAATCCATAATTAATATTCATATTGCAATTATACATATTTTTTAAAGATATAATAAAAAATATAAAAAATTTAAGATTATTTTGCAATGAAACCTTTAAGTTTTTAATTAAAAAAAAAAAAAGTAAGATTTAGATTTTTGCTGATTATCAATGAAATAAAGATAGCTGTATTAACTAATTAGAGGCTAAATAAATACAGGACATCTCTTTAATCTGGCATACAATAATCAGGCATGGCTTTAATCTTTTTTTTAGGATTAAAAAGCCATGCCTGATTATTGTATACCAATACAATTTTAAAAGAAAATACTAAACATAAAAAAACCAGATAAAAATTAGAACTTGAATATATAAAACTGACAATTATGATAAACACTGGGTGAAATTGCAAGCAGCACTGTGTTGCCATCTACTACTACACCACATCACTGTGCCTAGACCTGAGTTGCCCACTTACAGTTAGGGAATAATGTGGGTAAGAACAAACCTGATTGGTCTCTGTGACACTCTATAGTCATATGAGACTAGGATCTATGGCTTAATGTGGGTTCCAAACCACTGCAAACACCCACAACACCACTAGGATTCAAAACCAAAACCTGTGGTACACAGCCCCAGAGCGCTAGCCACTCAGCCATCAGGCCCCACAACTGTGTTGTCATCTAGAGATCAAGGGTAAAAATATGCCCATTCTACACAAAAGTGAAGACTTGATCGGTGCCAAATTATAGGATGTGTACTAATGAATGCCAGATTAAAGAATGGTTACTGTACTAGAAATGTTTTATCAGTTTACTAAATAACAATTAATGAGTTGTAAATCTACTTTTATAGTAAGTAACTTAGTTCAAATTAAATCAATTATTAGTTCAATTTAAAATACGAATAATCCACAATCCATTTTATTTTGCTAAACAATAAACCTTTATTTCTTATAAGCATTTATATAAAATATTTATTAGAATAATGTGTTTTAGAAAAAAATAAAATTTGTTTTATATTCATATCAGTGTGCAAACGAATTTGCAAATTTCATATCATATTTTATCTATTTTAAAACTCCAAAAATATCCTTCACCACATTTTTAAAATATCAATGCCTCTTTTTCAAATAAGATATTCATACAAAGTATTTAACTCAACTATGAAATAAACACGACTTTGTTTTCTCTACAAGTTTACTGTTTTTATGCAATGCGATAATTTTCTATAAAAATAATAATCAAAATAAATATCAACCTTATAATCAATTTTCAAAAATGAACTTAAAAACAATCTTTTATTCACACAAACCTCTTTTTTTTTTCTCATTTTCCATTTGATTTCTTAATTCTTGCAAAGCTAATTCTCTAGTAACAGCACATTGATTCTTCACTATCTCTACCTGTTTTTGAAGCTCTAAAATATGCCGAACAGCATTTTTCACCATCTAAAAATATATGCAAAATAAATATAAGTGCATACATCCTTAGATTTTTTTTTTTTTTTTCACATCAAGATTTGAATATCTTAACTTATTTATTTTCAAATTTTTTTTTTAAATATTGTTTGTTAAAAATACATAAATCTCAAAATTGTAAAAAAAAGTTTTATAATTTTTAACTGTCTATGATCACTGAAAAATAAATTAAAACTGAAGAAGTAAGAACCAATCAATGAGATTTATCACATAAAATTTATTTCACTAAATCCACATTATAATTAAAATTATTTATATGTGGAACAAAAGCCTTTTAAAATGAACAAATAAATATAATACAAGTTCTTACCTCTTCCAATTGCCACCATTGTTTTTGCTCATTGATATCTACAGTAGTTGTAAGTGTTTTAGGTGCTTGTGTTTTTATCTCGGGGCTGACAATAACAGAATCTAAATTTTAAACATATTAATTTAAAATTAACTATTTACATGGAAAACATCCTAACATAATATTTACAAAAAGAAAGAATTTAAAATATTTTATTCATCTACTGATATAATTAGAAGCCCATATATTATACTACTGTACTTGATTTGTTAATTTTACTTAATTTTATTAATATATTAAAATAATATTATAATTATATTAAAATATAAATATATACAATTAAGTTAATATTTTCATTTGTCATATCCTTCTAATTTAATTTAAAATATATGTGATAATTACACATCAAATTAAGTTTTGCTTCAATAAAAATGATATTGATTTATTGCCAAATAAAATTTAAAGTAGCCAAAAACATCCAAAGCTTCATAACAAATTTATATTTTATAAAACTAATTATTTTCCAAACCCTCATAGCATAAAATTATAATTAAGTAAAATAAATTACCTGGACAAATGATAGTTCCACTATCTCTTGTGATCAGAGGTACTAAAAAGAAAATAATCCATTAGAAATACTAAATAATACATATATTTTTAATAATATTTTTCTAATTTTCAATATTTCATGTTTACTATTTGTAAGTTTTTATGAGTACCTGTCACTGTAGAAACTGAATCAGTTACGCTACTTAGTGTCATGTCCTCAGAAGGTAATTCAATTGGAGCCGACACAATATCTGAAAAAAATAATAAAATTGAAATTTCCTATATTGCAAAAAGTCCAAAAGTTTATATTTTCCCAGAATTTTTAAATAAAATTATAAATGAAAAAAATTTTAACTTATAGAATTGTTCTGTTACAAACAAATCATAATATTCAGAATAATTCAAACAATATGGAGTCACCTCAGGTATTTCCAGGTCATTGAGTTTTACAGGAATTCTTTGTTAAATACCTCATTAATATTAAAATTGTCTTTCAGAAAATTGCAAAAACTCCTCAAAATCCATCAAACTATCTATTCTGCGATGTATGAATTGATTATTAGTTTAATTAATTAATTTTTTTTTTTTTTTTTTTTTGCTGAACAGCTATGTGAATTCTTTAAAGGCAGGATTAATTGAGGGCTTTTATATATTCTATATAAAGACTATTATAATTTGCTATATTTCCATGAGATTTTCATTTTTGTCCCAACTCTAAATTAGCACAATAACTGAAAACAAGTAACACAATTTTCATCATCAAAAAAATTTACTTTATTTAAAAAAAAATATACACCCCAGCTGGTAATTCCTGGTTAGTGCTTCATACAGATTTATGATTGGTATTTTATATATATATTAAGACTCTTAAACTAAACAAAATTGTTACACAAAATTTAAAAAATACATTTTCAAATTGTCAAAGAATTGAACTAAAAATAATATTAGAGAAAATTTAGAGTTACTGAGAAATATGCATAGTACTACATCATATCATGACTATAGTTTGACCACATATTGTGTGGAAATTCGATAAGCCAAGTTAGACGGATTCAAAAAAAGTGGAATCATAGAGAGGAGATATCATTTAGGAGTGATTTTAATTTCAATAAAAATAATTTTAATATTTACATAATACTAAAAGAAAACTAGATGAAAAATTCCACTTATGCTTTTTCTTTCAAAGCAGCTTTGCTTTGTGTAAATCTGACTAGTATGTCAAATAAGTAATAGATTTAACCACTTCTACTGTTAAATCAAATGTTTTCTGTTCCACATGATCTGTGGTCTGACTATAATATGCTATATATTATGAATTTGATGATTTATAATGGGAAATAAGTTAAAAAGTAAGTTATAAAAATAAAAGTTTGTCATAAATATGACAAAGAAATTAATATGAAAATTCTTGGAAAATGTTCAAATTTAAAGATTCTTTCACAATTCTTCAATTAACCAAAGACAGAAAATACAAAGTCACGACATTCAATATATGTTATTGTTGAGACTAATCCTCAGTGACCAACAGAGTGGGACGAACACCCCATGAGTACTCATAGATGAAGGAAAAGGGGGCAGCTTCAGCATGATGGGACACCCATGGATAGAAGTCTGATTTGACGAGTTACTGAAGAAGGAGGGCAGTGCCTTCCAGGTGGACTTTTAGTGGGAACTACCCCACATTTGCATATATGGGAGAAACCCGGAAAACTCCCACTAGGTAGTCTGACTCACGAGGCAAGATGCTGAACATCCCAAATGCCATCGAATCTCCTTGTTTTGAAACAGTGTCTATAACAAAGCCGCCAGTGGATTGGACCTCGGCCCTAATGCTCACCAACAGATCACGTTACCACTGAGCCACGAGGCTTTCAGTATGCATGAAGATTTTAATGGTATTGATTCACTCATAGTAAATAATGAAGTATTAAGACTTATTTTTTTCCCCATTAAACTGTATAAAGTTGCAAATATTTTTAATTTGTTTATTTCAAATTCATCCTGAAATAAATTATTTAAAAATCTTAAGTTTATTTTAACAATAAAAATGTTTATAGACTTACTATCTCTGGTTGACACTTTAACATTTGTAGATACTTTAAGCTTGGGATGGTTCTTACGTTTTCTTCTTCTGTAAGGAGTAAAAAGTCTAACTGGACCACCCTGCAAATCAATTTACAATATTTTTAGACCGAAATAAAAAATATTTAAATTAAGTAAGAATAATTAATTTATACAAATATTAAATCTATTTTTAAAGTCTATGACCTTTTAAAAAAAAGCATCATATTTTAAATATAAAACTTTCAATATACAAGGAATAATACAACAAATAGTCATAACTTAAAAAAATTTATTTTAAACATCGTTACTAACATTTTTTTTTTTTTACATAATCAATAAATTATTCATAACATCAACAGTTTAAAAAAAAATTATGACGCCATCTTTTAAAAGAAATAAAAAATACTGAGATGGTTAAAAGGTATGATGCCATCTTTTCTTTATATATATATAAATATAACAATGATATTAAAATTTACAGTTTCACTATGTCACTAAAGATTTCAAATGAAAACAGATATTAAATTGAAGATATCCAAAACATGCAAAAAAAAAAAAAAAAAAAAAAAGTTATTTCACCTCTTTAATTTTAATTTGTAACAAAATATCAGTCATCTAGCCTAAAATTGTCAATGGAAATTATTTTTAATGCAGACAATAAAGCAGATGCCAATGCTAAATTTTTTTACAATCATCCAAGACTGAAATTCAGATTATTATCCCCTAATAGTACATATTAAATTGATTATGCATATAATTAATATGACTTCTTTTATTCATCAAAAATATAGCATTCACTTAATTTATCACAATGATAGTTTTGATGAATAGGAGTAGCTTATGCTTTTAAGGAAAGCAAGAGTCACTGTTCCCATATTTCTATATAGCAAAGAAGAACTACCAGAAAATTCTCAAGCTATTGGATACAATGCAAGACTATTCATTTTTCAAATTAAGTACAATATATACACTACTGAAAATCAAACTCTGGTTGCTATACAAGTTATTGTTGGACAATGAATTTGGCTTATTCTAGATTAAGACATCATCAATTTCATTAATCTAGACATTTATATGCCTATTTTGCAAATATTATTGCATACTAACATTAAATAATAACTTAATAATTTGTAAAAATTTCCACAGAACATACTGATGCATCTGGTGTACCATCTCCATTTGAAACATTATCATCACAGCAAGCTCCACAGGTGCAAGTTGTAGCATGAGGACGCAGAATTCCCTGGTCTATTAGACACATAAGTGTACGTCCTCCATAGCGTATACTTCTTTTCCAATCTTTACTATTACCCCGACCACACAATGTTTCAAATTCAGATGGTGTATACCAGGATCCCTCAACTAAAATGCTTCTTCCCCTGTTCCCTAAAAGTTAATATCTCTACATAAATTATGAAATACATGTATATAAATAGAAAAAAATATAACTGATAAATTTTAGTATGTATTAATAATGCATGAATATTCATTTTTAACATAATATTCATTTCAGTTTGCAAATTATAAAAATTGCATATTTAAAATTAATTTCTTTATGTAATTTTTTATTTCAAAATTCCTTTTTTTTTTTTTTTTTTCCTATCTACTTATTTTATTTCTTTTAATTGTTCAACGCGTTCTAATATGTAAAAATAAAATACCTTAATAATCAATACAATGCCTACAATGGATTAATTGTTAATATGACACCTGAAGTACAGCTCATGTAGAAAAATATGCATACAAAATTTCAAAAAAAGCAAAAAAATACATTAAGTTAATTTAATAATTAATTTAAAATATACAAAATTTAATAGTTAATTAGTTAAGTTAGTCACTTCAGTAAGTTTAGACACTTTAGTTTTTTTTTTTTTTAAAAGACATTACAAAAAATATTTAAAAATTTAGCATTTTTAGATTTTCAATACAAATAATTTGCATTTCTATTTTTTGAATCGGCATATTATAATTTTACAAATATAAGTTTGATATAAAAAATTAAACAATGTATCTTTACAGAAAAACATAATAAAGGTAAAAATAAATTATAAGATAAGTAAAATTACATTTAAAGAAAGGTGAGTTAAAAAAGCGAAACTTGGATTATGGTGTTACTTTTAATTTACAAATGTAAATTTTATTTTTACCTGAACCAAATTTGCTTTTATGCAATTCTCCACGAATATTTCTGCATCTAACTGGCAAAATTGCATCATAAACTGATGGATCCCAATTGATATTTTTCTCAGGCACTGATAAACTCCGATTTAGAGGATTAAAAGTTATAGTCTGTTGAGCAGTCTTCAAAACATCTAATGAAGTCGGATTATGAATGATAATTCGAGTTGCTTTAAGTCCTTCTTGGTCACCGAAGATGCTGCCGGACGAAGTGGTCACCAAAACATTGGGAGGCATGGCAATCCCACTGACAGTTACCAGTTGCTGCCGATCGGATTCTTCGGAAATGCCGGATATGGCGTTTACGACTTCGTCCGAACGTCCATTCGGGAGGTCTTCGTCCGTTAATCCGAGGTCCATCGAATCCACCATATCCAATCTCAGAGGGAAACTGGAATTGTACCTGAAATGGCCATGGCTGGAAAACAGATCAGATAAGTACAGGACCTCCAAAAAAAGAAGGCCGACATGAATTGGAAACAGTATTCTGAAACCTGAGAATCAAAATGGCGTACTCTTGCATCAGTGTTTTACAACTACTCGGTTTTTGTCGTCACGGCGACCTTCTACCGGAAGTAGAAGTGCAACCACGTGGGGATGATGTAAATAAATACAAGGGAGAATCGAAGTTGGCGGTTCGAGTACGCGGTATCTTTAAAACAGAAAGAAAAAGTTAGTATTTTCTCTCGTTGTGCAATATCGCTTTTAAAATGAAAAGAAAATTTAAAATCTGAGGAATTTTCTTCGCTTTATAGTAATTAATCAAGCAGTAAAATGAATAAAGTATTTCATTTAAAGCGAAAATTAGGTTAAAAACGTTTTTATACAATTTCTACATCATAGTAATAATAATAAAAAGTATTTTAATTATCACAAAGAAGATTAAATTATGTATTTAAACATTCTTTTAAAGCAAATCATATACAATTTACTTAAATATCAATAAAGAGCAGTTTTTTTTTTTTTTATTATTATTTATTGGAGATTGCAATAATATGAATAAAATGTAACATCTTTATATACGAAAATGTATAAATAATTTTTTTTTCAATCATTATACTTTTCTTAGCATGTTGAATTTCCCTTTTTAATTATTTTGAGTAAAGATAATTTATTTCCTATACTATATATTATCAAAGTTTATTTATTAATATATATATATTTTTTTACAGAAATTTTTTGGATTCAACATTCAAGTCCTACAGATTGAGCTCAAAATGCATTGAAATTTCTACAGTAAAATATAAATTTCTCCGGCAGGGTACGATGAAGAAGGAATTGTAAGAAGAAATTATCACATATGACATCGTCATAAAGACACACTATACTTAAGCATTGGGAAATTATAGAACTCTAAATACCCTTGGATTCTAACTGCGTATTCTTAGCCACTGGCCATGAATCTGGTTCTATTCCGGTTAAGGTACGATAAATCTGTCAGTTAAAATGTTCTTCCTTTAGACTCGACAAGAATATTAGGAGGATACAAGCCTCCACATTCTCTGCCAGGGTTGGGTACACAGTATTGACATGCCACTGTCCCGATTCGTAACCTTTGGGGTACACAATTAAGTACCCTCTTACCTTTATCCTCGAGTTCAACAGTAAGACATTCTAACCTACTGATTTATAGATCCCGATTCTTCACACAGTGGATAGCGTTCAAGAATGTTTGAAGGTGGAATACGTTGGCGGTCTACGTTGAATGGTATAGAAAAGAAAACTCAATGACGATTGGGACAACTATGTATAAGCGTCTCGCATCGATAGTCATGCTGCCTGGTGGGAGTTTTCTGGTTTTCGCTTCTACGAATAACGAGTAATAGTCGGTCAATGTCGTAAAGGCGCAAACCTACGGCAGTGAGTAAAGCCATTATAGTGGCCATTGCAAAACCGAACAATTCCTGTGACTTATTGTATGTTAAAGATGCATTTTTATCTGTTTTCATTGCCGATTAGTGTTATACGATTATCGTAGTTTTCATTTATTATTTTTCTAACGTCTTTCTCAATTAATTCATTGACTTCTCCTTCTTCCATTTTGAAAATCTTTCACTACCAATTTCTTTGAAATTTTTATGATTTTTTAAAAATATTTTTGGCTTCATTTTTAATCAAAAACATTTAAAATTGTCAATATTGCCATATTAACGCGGCTTATGTGTGTAGTTGAAATCTTAGCATTGGATAAAGTAAATGGCAGCAATCAAGATAAAAAGCACTTGTGCAAATTTTCGCTCCACAAGGTTTTACTGAAGTTATCCAGAACTTTCCCATGCCACGTTTTCAACAGAGCCTTTTCTAGCAGGTCAAAGACATGATTGAAATGTCAGAAGCAATGTATTGAAAAGCTTATACATGCAATACTTTTGATAAGCATGATAATCATTGCGATAAAGAAATAAAATTTCATCTGTCAACATAGGACGCAAAACAGTTTCCTGATAACATGATGAGTTGATTTTGATATTTATTTCCCAATTTCCTTATTTTTAATTTCCTAGGAGAATCTTGTTATAATCATAAACTTTGGTGACATTTTCTACTACTCTAAAATGCCCGACTCGTAGCTCAGTTGTAACGTGCGCCGCTGCTGAGCATTAGGGCTGAGGTTCCATCCGCTGGCGGCTTTGTTTAGACATTGTTTCAAAAAACGAGGATACTCGATGGCATTTATGATGTACAGCATCTTGTCTCGTGAGTCGGACTACTTTGTGGGATTTACCTAGGTTTTCTCCCATACGATACGCAATTGCGGGGTTGTTGTCCCTAAAAGTCTTCCAAGAAGGCACTGCCCTGCTTCTTTTGCTACACGTAGCCAAGTCAGACTTCTACCTACGGGTGCTCCATCGCAACAGAAGTTCCCTTCTCTTCCCACATTCCTGGAGAACACACAGGTTCATGAACTTGGTCTAGATGTTGTTGTCGATCAGATGGAATAAGAAATAACACTGCTCTAAAATAGGATATTGGATGAGGATAGTGAATGCCTGTATTAAGAATCTCTCTTCGACTCTCAAGTTGTCAAGTTGCAAATACAGGAAAGCTTCTCTTAAAATTCCTCTTTTCATCGCACACATGTGAGTTGTTCGCGGTATACTTAAATAAAACACGATTCCCACATATGTTTAGCGAATAAATAAAATATATCATAATCCTTTATTGAAACTTTCTTTGTGTTATGGGAACTAGGATTACTCATCTTTTTTCTCTTCGTTTTCGATAATGAACAGACAATTTTTTTTTTTTTTTTTGTTGATCATTTAGGTCTACCAGAGTAAAACCGATTCTTCCTAAATCGCTTTTATTTTTATTCCTTGATTAGCATCGCAAATTTCAGAACATTGTCCTACAAATATGTATTCCAATTCGATTAAATAAAAAGGATAGCCGATTTAATCGCCCTGGTGTTGCATCCATTTTAACCCCTTCTTCTTCATTGACGCAACAACCCCATGTTGGACCAAGACCGTCTGTCTACAGCCAGATTTCTTGACAGGAGATGTTTTCTTGTTTACAGTGTAGAGTTATCAGCTCTATGTCCAACACTCTAAAGTCATATTAGACCGACACATATGGTTAAAAGTGCATTCAAACCACTACAAACATCCATGGCACCTTCAAATTCGAACCCAAGACCTGTGGCACCGAGACCCAGAGCGCTAGTCACTCGACCATCAGGCTCCATCTTAACTCCAAACGGATGTATCGTTCATGTGTGAATGTCTCTCCTAGATACAAGTATTCGAACATCTATCTATATTATATGGAATAGCTAATCTATTATCTAGGTTTAACAAATGAAATAATCTGTCATCTACTAAATTTCCATTTATTGTAAGATATATAATTTTCATCCTGACTCAATTTTCGTATAATATTTTCTGAATGTAGCTACATGTACCATTAAAAGCTATTAAAAAATTATTTTTTAGCTATTATCTGTTTATCATCCGCTTTGATAACGTGTGTAAGTAGTAGCCTCAGTAAATGTATTCAAGGACTTTTATAATTGATTGCTGCTTCTGCGGATTTCCTGTTGTTACAAGTAATCTTTAATCCTTTAACGAACTTATTTTACCATCTGTAACGCTTGACATTCTGACATATTCTGAATTCTTAAATTCATTGCATGAATCTAGAAATCCATTCTAAATTTTTCAATTTCAATCATTTCATACATATGTCATCAGGAATAAAGATATTCTACATTTCATTTTTTTTTTTTTTTTTTTTTTATTCAAACAACTCATCTCAACTCACTTTACATGGATAATGAGTCAGTTCGTAGACAAATGCATTTCTTTTAGTCTCCTATTTAAATACATACCGATACATTTAAATATAGTGACCTGATGGCCGAATGGCTAGCGCTCTGGCGTTAGGTACCACGGGTATCGGGTTCAAATCCCGGCTTTTGCCCATGGGTGTCGTAGTGGTTCGGAATCCCCTTTAAGCTATAGGTCCCGGTCCTAATAGGATCGTAGAGTGCTGCAGGGGCATTGTTACTCCGCGTCCGTGGCTTACCATCAAGTTACACGCGCCTCCTGAGTAATGCAAAGTGAGTAATATCAGTGCAGCCGTTAATGGCATCCAAAGACGTCTATGTCTGTTTGCCAGCTGCATTGAAAAAAAAAAACATTTAAATATATGTATTATTTCATCATGATTGGCGCAGCAGCCCCATGGTGGTCCAATGCCATCCGCTTACTGGCAGATTTTGAAACTTGAGATGTCTCCTTTTACGGGGCAGGGTTGTCAGCCCTACGCCCAACGCTCTGCAGTCATATTAGACTGGGACCTACAGTTTAAAGTGGATTCCGAACCACTACAAACATCCACGGCACCGCCGGGACTCGAACCCGAAACCTGTGGTACTGAGCGCTAGCCACTCAGCCATTCATATATACTATTTAAATACATAGACTCAAAAGAGAAAATGATTAATAAATATCGCATGATAAGCTAATTAATGAATGCTGTGCAGGTTTCTGAACCAATTCGCTTTTATTATTTTTTTTAAAGTAAAATGAAATTATTCGATAATTTTTCCAAATTAATATTAAATAAAATCAATCAATATTTCCTGAGTTAAATTATAAGAAAGGAAAATATTATCGCACAGAAATTTCTACGGTATTAAAAAAAAAAAAAAAAAAAAAAAAAATCTTATTTTTATTAAACCATGTTTTTTCATAATTAGTAATTAGTAATTTTTCTTGCTATTTTGCATTAAACTAAGCAAAGGATCTAATACATAAATTAATAGTTTAAAAAACTTAAAAACACACTTTTAGAGTTAATCAAACTAAAAAGTAAAAAATAAGTGTTAACATAAGAATAAAATGACTGACGAGAAAATGAATGTCACTGTTCTAAAAGCGTGAGGTGCTCGATACCAATCGTCATAATTTTTCATTAGTTTCATTCCGAAAGCAGAGTTAGTTTAAAAATGTCATACAAAGCACCCCCACGCTTTTAGAACAGTATGACATTCATTTTCTCGTCAGTCATTTTGTTCTTATGTTAACAATTATTTTTTACTTTTTAGTTTGAATAACTCTAAAAGAGTGTTTTTTAGTTTTTTTTTAAACTATTAATTTATTTTTTTACTTTTAGTTTGATTAACTCTAAAAGCGTGTTTTTTAAACTATAATATTTAAATGAGACGCCGGTATGGAGGACTGGTTCTTACAATAATTTAATTGTGAGTAAATCAAAGGCTAAATGCGAATAGGTGGAGCCAGCTAGAATTCGAACAGGAAACCTCCTGATCCGTAGTCAGGCGTTCATCCGTTGTCCCACGTAGGTTTGAATGTCTTTCATTCTACATGGGTTAAATTGCTCTTCATAAGTTAAAATAAAATCACTCATCCTGGCGATCCTAATCATGACGAGATAATAAACGTATCAAAATATTTTAGTGTCGTCAGTCCTTGATAAGTCTACAACGTTTAAATTAACTCGGATCGCTTAAAGTAGGGCAAAATCGAGCCCAAAGAGTCAGTTACATACATATAAACATACATACAAACAAACATACAGGTGAAACTAATAAAAGCGTATTAAAAATAAATAGTGTTACTTTTTGTAAGATATATAAATTACTGAATTTAATTAGATTTTATTTTAATGCAATTTTTATAAGCAATTATCTTAATACTTGCATCTGTATCATTTATTACTAACAGTATATAGCTAAGAATTTATGTATGCGTGAAATATCAAAATTCTTGTTTAATCTTTTTTTTCTGGTGTCACTTTCTTAGTAGCTGTTGTATTTTCTTTAACATCACTTCGATATATATTATTTTTTAAATTTTGTCATTGTTGCCTCGAAACCCAGGTCCCCGTGCATAGTGGAAGTCAACGCTATATGTCCAGTAAACATCCTGTCTGGTGGGGGGTGTCTGGTAGGGGTGAGATGATGGGAGAAAGAGAAAGGAATGTAAGACAGGGGAGTTGAATAAGTGTAACCTAAGAGAGAGGTTGTGTGGTCAGTCCATCCTCGAGTGTGATGGCTGCCTTAATAAAAGAAAATACTACAGTCCCCGTCGTGTTTTTTATTTGAGTTTTTATTTGTGTATGTGAGTGAGCTATCGATATATCACAATCCATGGAAAAATTTGCCAGGGACTCGGAAGGTTGGACTTCTACCTGTTGGTCTTCGGGAGGTGTTTTATTTCCCTCCTACCACCCATCGGTGATCGATGAAGGCATCCCCCTATCCGCCACCTGGGGACGCGCCCTCTAGGGGTTACAGGCTCCCCCGAGGGGCTTGAACCTATTACAACGTGCCAATCGAGGCCAACTTAAGAGAAGTCCTGTATAGTGAAGCGGCGCCATTCCTTGCGGCCGCTATCGAGAAGACTTTTGACTTGATCTAACATTGATAAGTATATTTTAAATCCATGGACACGATAACAACAACAAGTGTGAGCTATCGAACAGTCATCTCATTAATACATTGAGAATGGTATTGAAAAGTATAAAAAAAGCATATAACCTGCATATTTTTTTGTTATTTATAATTTTTTAATTTGCAATAATTTTCTAATATTTTTTAAGTGGTTAATATATTATGTAATGGCAAATGACGTGATATTCCGTCGCCAACAGCAGAAAAATAATAGACTGGAATTCACGTCTTCAAAGTGTTAATACTGAAATTTTTTACTTAGTCCAATCCACAGACTGCAGAGAGTCTACAGACTGGACTTATAACGCAGAATTATAATTAAATCGTAATAAATTTAAGGCAGCAGACGTGAAATCATAAATTTCCTTGAAAACGTGAAAATCATAAATTTCCTTGGATGTTCTTATCTACTTTATTTTTGTAACTCTCATGGCATTCAAAAATTATTTTTAATTATTCATATTGTTGAATAAGAACAAAGAAAAAAAAAAACCCGTAAAACAGGTTTAGATTTATATTCGTATTATTAGATTTGTAGATTTATATTCTTATACATTCGCATTAGAGATGACCACTATTTGAGGATAGAAGTCACTTTGAACAAACCTAATATAAGTTAATTACTTTCACAAAAACATCAACTACCCCACTAATAAAAATGCATTAGTTTTCTTTGTATCAAAATCCATAAATGCTAATTATATGAACATTCGCTTAATCGTATGGATAAATGGAAAATTATAGGAATTTAAAATAAAATGAAAAATAAAAAGTAGTATTTAAGAGGGCAAAGAAGATTAAAATCTTCAGTAGTACTATGCGTGCTATCGAACGTTATAGACCACTGTCAGCCATTGATGGTTTATAAGCGTTTCATGCAGAAATACTTTTATGTCATCATTCAAGTGAAAATGGCAAATTTATAATTCCTGTCTATAATTCATAGCTGTACATAATCCGCAATTGTAATATTTGTGAGAAAACAAATTATTTCTTATAATCTGGAGATAACTACTTGTTTATCTAATACTAGCACCATCAATTGATAGCTTGCTGACATTCTCTGTTAATTTTTAAGAGAGTTTTTGATTATATAAATATGAATTATTTACATATTTACGTACTTAAAAGCATGATATCTCAGAAGGAGATATATAAGCATATAATAAAAAAAATACCCAGCATATTCCTTAAAAATAAAAATTGAAATAGACTAAACCAGCCAGAATGCAAGAATCAACTTTAATCAAAGTATGTACAAAGAAAAAAAAAATATTAAAAGCTTTAAACAAATTCTAAATAATCCATTTCAAACAGGACCATTTAAAAAAAATGTCTGTTAATTTTTTATCTTTACATTTGTCAATAAAATATTTTAACTTAGCCTCATGGAAATAATTTTTCATTGTTTGTTAATTTCATTTTTCATCTACATTAACTATTGGCATCACGTGTTATTTTATTTTATCTCCTAGTTATAATCAAAAATACCTTTTGTAAGCTGCAATTTTTTGGAATTAAATTGTATGGAAACTTGCAAAGATCCACATATCGCAAGCAGTGGCCTATAATACTCAGCAAGACATTCTAATATGCAATGCACGGATTATTGTAAGAGAGAGATGTTATATTTATACATTAAATTTCATACGTCGTTTTCATTATTTCATTTAAAATGGATGTCATAGAATTGAGAGAATTTTGAAAATGAAATGTTGCCCACTATGAAAATATTCAAAATATAACAAGAATCACTTTCTTTAAGTATCTTTCTGCATTTCTATTTCTATTTTAAATATATCAAATTTCAATTTTTAAACTTTTTTGAGCTACACAAAAATTTAAAATAAAATTTTGAACGAAAACAAATCAAAGATTCCCAAGCATTTTTAAATTTTTTTTTTTTTTATGATGGATATCATATATTGTACATTTACCGACTTTTCGCTTTAAAACTATTAGAATTAGTATATTTTATATGCAGAACGAGATAATTTTTTTCTTTTACATGTGCTGCCTAAAAAATAATTAAAATGTTGCTCATCTCTGATTTAGACAACATATTTGTTTTGGTTTTTGACAACGTATTGTTTTAGACATGCAGAAAGTCTTGTTTACTTATTAATTTCTTGAACTATATCTGACATCTCTACTCTATATAATATACTTTTTATGTTGGCAACGGAAATAATGGGGTTTTTTTTTTTTGGGGGGGTTGTAGTCGTAGCTTCTTGAAGAGCTGTCTGTATTCTTCTTATTAAATTATTATTGTTTAAAAGAGCCTTGCTTTATTTAATCACCAGGAAGTTGTCTACGTACATGAAAGATTGTTTCCATTTCATGCATTTTTTAATAGAATTGAATTTATAAAATTATATATGACTGTAAGAAAAAAATGAATCACCATTTTCCACAGAAACTTCAAAATATAATCTTTTTAAATCATGCATAAACGCCAAAAAGGGCAATGGAAGTAGTAAATGTGACCCACAGAGAAGATGCCTGAATTATAGGAAGGTCACTTTTTAAAGAAATGTACATTATTATGAATCCTTGATATTTCAGTTTAAAACCAAAATTCTTTCAGTTGTTATCTTGCCCAATAAATAGAATGATGCTATATTTGTATATTTTTCTGTATATCGGTATATCCCCCCCTTCCTCAAGAATACAAAAATGAAAGAGGGAATTAAAATGTAAAAAGAGCGATATAGGAAAACACCCCTGGGCAAGAAATAAACGAATTAAGAAAATACTTTATGGGAACATGAAAACAGAAACAAATAATACAAATAAGTTGTCCAGCCTGCAATGAAATGCTACTCCCACCTTTAATGAATTAAAGGCGGGCATCCTTGAAATGCGATTGCACTGTTCGCCCGAAACCAACATTTTCATTCCACGAAGAGAAGAATTGCAAACAAGTATTGCAAGCTGACTACAACAATTTGCGTTGGTTTAATATGTGTGGTTTATTCTTTTCTGGCCACTAATATTAGCGTAGGTAAAAAAGGATTACAGAGAAGGAACTAGAGTAATTAATCTCATTAAATAATACTGCTGTGTCCAAAAAGTAAGACCAATTTTCAATTTAAAATTCCCGGGACTTATGGAATTTCAGTTTTTCTTCTTTTTTTAGATTGTTGGCACTGTCCTTGACATTTGTGGGAAATTTGATGTCAAAATATTCATTAATGTTTGAGTTACGCTTGGCTTTGTGAGACGCTAAAATTGATTCCGGCGATTTTTGAAATGTCTGAATTCATTGAGCAAAAAACTCGCATTAAATTTTCTTTTGGAAACGTATAGAATGTTGCAGAAGGCATTCAGTGAGCATTCCTATATCGGAAAGAAATGTTTAGAAGTGGTATAAACAATTCAAAGAAGGCAGAAAACGCGTTGAAGACGAAGAGCCCTCTGGTCGGCCCTCAACCTCAACCGACGAAGCTCACGTCCAAAAATTAAAGATTTGGAGCTTGCAAAAACCGTCGTCAAACCGTCGTTCGATTTAAATTAGAGACCTTGCTGATGATGTTGGAATTTCAAAAGGATCGGTCAATTTCATTTTGGGCCTCAAACGCGTCAAATCTCGACGGGTACCGAAAACACTGCATTGATTCTTCGTAACTTTTTCGCCAAAATGAAACCCCTATCGTTCCACAGCCACCGTATTCACACAGTGCGACTTCTAGCTATTACCTAAATTTAAAAGACCACTCGGGTACAACATTTTGAGTCGATTGAAGAGATTCAACGTGAATCGCCGTGCGCTTTGAAAGGCCATCCCTGCCGATGACTTTTTAGCATGCATTGAAGATTGAAAAAGTTGGCATAAGTACATTGTGTCCAGAGGGAATTACTTTTAAGGCGATGGAATAAATGTGGAAGAATAAACAAAGAGTTTTTGAAAAAATATATAATCGGTTTTAGCTTTTGGGCACAGTATTTTTTTTTTTTTTTTTTTTTGAAAAAAAAAATAAATAAAAAATGAGAGACCTTGTTAACAAAAAGTAAAAAAAATTATTATGCAGTAAAAAAAAATATTACTCCATTTATAAAATTTTTAAATTCCAACCATAACTCAAACTCTCAAATCACTCTTATTATAATTCCAAATCACAACCGTTAAAAAATAAAGTTGGTCAAAAATCATACTACGTCACTATGATTCTTACTTTCTCGCCATGCATGATGTGTTGAAATATCATTATGTTATAGTTGTATCCTTTTAGAGAATTATTCTATATAAACGTTTTTTTCTAAATAAATGTTTTCTTGCAAAAAAAATATGTAAAAACTGGAAATAGGAAAAAATGTATAAACTTTTATTTTAAATAATTCAACAACAATACATAATTTAGTTTGATGTGTCTCTTTAAATAACTATCAAAAATGATTTTATTTATCATTAAAGCACCATAAAAAATCATTATAAGTAATAAAATAGAGACTAAATATGAAAGAAACATGTTTTGAAAATAATTACCAAAGTTCAATCCATATTAAGTCTTTACAAAAACAAAAAAATTATTATTATTATTATTATCATTTGAAAATGTATTTTTGCATGTTGTTAACATTTTATGTTGACAGTTTAAAACTAATATTAATATATTTTTATTCGCATTGATTTTTTTTTTTTTTTACCAGCGACCATACTAAATTCACCTCTCTAGACAATTTTTTTTTTTTTTTTTCCCAGCTCTTATAAAGTTCGACCACCGGTTGTGTGGAAAATTGGCAAGCAGCCAATAGGACGGATTCAAATAGAGTTGCATAATACGGGGAAGAAGAATATTTTTAGTGGGGTTTTAATTACATTAAAAAATAGTTTTCATTTTAATATTTTAAATTATATAATATTAAAAGAAAAATCATATGAAAAGAAATTACACCAATAACTGTTGGATTTTTGCTTTCAAACATTGTCTTGCGACGTATGTCTGGCTAACACCTCTGACAAGTAATCGATTCTCCAATTTCCGCCTTTAATTTTGAATTTTTGCCTTTCCATACAATTGGTGGTCGATCTATAAGCCCTAGTGCAATAATTCCTAATTTTCCACCAGTCAGTCCGAACTCGAAAATCATCTTTAATCTTGACGATTTCGTAATGGTTTTCTTTAATCTTGAAGAACTTGTAGCGGTTTTCAAAACAAACAGTTACGCCATCATGTCCCCAAACATCTTTTTGAACAATAAGAAGATGAACACTGGACAGACAAGGCTATTTTAGCCCCAGATGCATCTAAGACATAAACACTCAACTGCTGTTCATTGCTCACTTCCTCTTTGCAATTACAATAGCAGCTAAGCAGCTGAAGGCGTTGCACTGATTTTAACCATCTCGCCATTTGTTATGTATCATCTGTCTATATAAACTATATCAGCCTAATAGACAGTGTTCTAGAACAATGCCTCTGTACTTCAATCCTTAAAGAATTGCAGCCTTCAATTCAATCGAGTTATCAAACTACTCGGAAGTCAAATTCAAAACATCTTAAGCATCATTTTAACAAATGAGTTCATCTGGACTCAAAGACATGTTTGACATCACATGAGAACGAATTAGCTGAATCTCTATCAAAATCAACAGCAGACAATACGATTTTTCATTGGATATCTTTGGAGGATATTATATTTCAACAATCGAGCGCGCTCGGTGCCACAGGTTTTGAGTTCGAGTCCCGGTTGTGCCATGGATGTTTGTAGTGGTTCGGAATCCATTTTAAGCCGTAGGTCCCGGTCTCACATGAGCGTCACAGAGTCCAGTTAAACTTCTCATCCACATCATTCCCAAACTATCAAGAGACAAACTCTAGACACAGTGATGAGATGTGGTGTAGTAGTAGTAGTAGTATATTTCAACAAAAGGAGAAGACACTACAAAGAATAACAAACCAGTGGGTGAGCAGAAAATAAGGTTAGGAAAGTATTCATTTAAATAGACTTAAACTTATCACAGACTTCTTCCTACAAATCGAAAGGAAGACAACCAACTTTTGGATTTAGCACAAAAACATGGCCATCAAACGCTAATTTGTTCTAAATAGATTTGTTCTAGCCCCATCACCCTTGTGTTCAATATGCAATATACCAGAAACCGTGGAACTTATTTTTCAATTCCTTTTATTAGGTCACACTCTCCCTATATATATCTTGTTCAAATTTTCAATCGTTCATAAAATACTCTTTATGCATCCACACGAGTTCAAACACATTTTTTTAACTTGTAGTGGATGACACTGAATGTTAATACAGTTTTCCAAATATTAATTCGGTAATTAAATTTAATTAATTAATTTTAGTTTTTTTAGATTTAAGTGGCACATACCTACCAATAGATGGCGCCAGATAAACTTAAAAAAATGAATGAAAATTATTTATAAAGGACTTTCTGCAATAGAGTGAAAAAAAGAAGGAATTTAAAAAAAATTTAGAAAATTTAAATTAAAAACTAAATTATTATTAACTATTAAACTAAATTAAAATTTAGAAATTTAAAAAAAAAAAAATTTATTATTACTTGTTTTTTGTTCTAACGTACGAAATATGAAGATCCAAGAAACTAATTACAAGATGCTTCGGGATACAAACTTCTATCTTTTTCATGGATATTCGATCTGACTGAAGTTACGTGTTACAAAACTGTAACAACGCTTCATTTTTTACGAAAAAGTCTCGTAACCTCTTCAGCAACGCGTAACTTCAATATTCATGTTGTTTCTCGTTTGCATTAAGTGTTGTTAAAAATTATTATCTTTCAATTTTATAGTGTTGTCGAGTGCCTGATGGCCGAGTGACTAGGACTCTGGCACTCTGTACCGCAGGTTTCAGGTTCGAACCCGGCGGAGCCATGGATGTTTGTAGTGGTTCGGAATCCACTTTAAATTGTAGGCGCCCGGTCTAATAGGGTCGTAGAGCGTTATTCGCATTCTTAGCATATCTTCAATCTACGCGTGCCCCCTGACTAGTACTAAATAAGTAACAGCAGTGCAGCCCTTGTTTTTTGTCTCTGCATTACCAGCTGCATTAGGAGAAAAAATAGGGTTGTCGATTAATAGCTAACTCCAAGGCCGTCTGCCTACTGACATATTTCGAGGCAGAACATGCTTTCTTTTTAAGGAGTAGAATTGTCAGCCCTATGCCCAGTAGTCATACTAGTCCGGGACTTGGCCCTGATGGCTGAGTGGCGTATGCTCTGGTGCTCGATATCACATGTTTCAGGTTCGAATTCCGGCGGTGCCATGGATCTCTGTAGAGATTCGGAATCCACTTTACGTCGTAGGTCCCGGTATCAAATGACCGTAGAGCGTCACAGAGCCTTCTCAGCCGCATCATTCCCAAAGCTATAAAGGGGCAACTCAGTTCTAGGCACAGAGATGTTTGGTATAGTAGTAGTCCGAGATTTACTGTTAAAGGTGCATTCCAAACTACTATAAATATTTATGCCACCCCAGGGACTTGAGCCCGAAACCTGTGACACCAAGAGCAACAGCGCTAGTCACTCAACCATCAAGCCCAATAGCTTC
This sequence comes from Caerostris extrusa, assembly GCA_021605095.1. Taxonomy (NCBI): domain Eukaryota; kingdom Metazoa; phylum Arthropoda; class Arachnida; order Araneae; family Araneidae; genus Caerostris; species Caerostris extrusa. The sequence continues at coordinate 34,934 of BPLR01016511.1, forward strand.
ATCAATCCTCAATTTTTTATTTTTATTTTGCTCATTTCTTTTATTTTGTCTACCAGAAATACCTTGAACTAATTCGTATCATTCAAAGTCATATTCAAAACTCAATGAATCTGACACACCATCATGGTTTAACGAATTACAGGCTTTTTAGTTTCCCGATTATAATTTATCAACATCATCCTGTCTCGATTATTTGCATAACATTTGGATAAACTGAATTAAATCAGCTTGCGACAGCATAAATATCAAAACACTGAGTCAAGAGATTTCTTAATCAAGAGAGTCATTTTGCAAATCGCGCTATTTTTTCTAAAAAAATATTTTTTTCATCATAAAGGAAGTCAAATTTATTTAGTGAAATAACTAATAAAATATCAATTTGAGAAGGAAATTTTAGTAAGGCATTTTTTTTTTTCAATATATTTAAAAATATTTTTGTTGGATATACATATAAACCAATATTTTAAGTTAAATATTTATTATTTTAATTTAAATATTATTGGAAGTCTGAAAGTTGCAAGTAATTTTTTCTACAAAACACCCAAACTTAAATTTTTAAAAGAAATGACAAATTTAAAATTAAATATCTAAAATTTGAAAATTTCAGGCGTCAAAACGTTTTTTTTATAGGCAACTTTTGATTAAAGTTTTAAGAAGTTCAAGAGATAGAGCTTACTAAAGTACTAATTAAGTACTTACTAAGTTAATTTAATAACCTTTACACAACAACCAATAAAACTGGGCCGACAGTAGGAGAAAAAAGAAGTGGAAAGTAGGGCATCAGTTCATGTGAAACGACTTGGATAAAATCCGGAGAGAGAGTTATGAATTAACGAGGAATGTTACAGTTAGTAGCGGTCCGATGCCTTCACGACTCCCTCCACCCTAATTTTTAATGGATTCTCCGCAAGAATGCTCACTCTAAATAAATGATTTTCTTATTAATCATTATAATGTGGCAAAAAAGCTGTTTAATACAAAAAATGATGAAAGATAATAATAATTTAAACATAAAAAATCATGAATAAACATAAAACAATTAATATTAAACATTAAGATATAGTTTTTATAAAAAATAAAAAATAAATAAAAACTTAGTATACAAAACAGGTAAATGGAATTTTAAACAAAAATAAAACACTTCTATTATAGCAGAATATTATAGCAGTCCCTATAGCAGTATATTATAGCTTCTATTAGCAGTCCTATTTTGACTTCATTTATGATTTAATAAAAAAAAAAATTAATTTAAAATTTTAAAAATTGAGATTATATGATAATACATGAAGAGCAATACGAAATTAGGTAATGATAAGGCACTTATTATTTATAATAATAATATACTTATCATGTATTACTAGCAAATAATAAGGTACTTATTATATATACAATACAGTTAAAATTAAAGTAAACATAATTAAATCAAGTGGTAAACATTGTATACAGCTTTCAATTACGATTTTTTTTTAAAAATAGAACATAAAGGTTAATGAAAATATTAAACTTGTATCGTATTAATTTAATAATAGAAAATTAGGTTGTATAGAATAAAACATCGTCGCATGTACCTTGCGATCTATGCTTTAAAAATATTTTAATCAAAAAAAACCAGTTTTTTTTTAATTTAACTGTAAAAATTTAGATTGCACAAAAATTAACTATTGCAAATAAGCGATTGTCAGAATATATTAATAAGATAAATAAAATGAACTTTTAATTTAACAACGTACAAAAATAATTTATTAATAAGATGTTAAAGTTTTTCGAAAGGGGTCAATCCATAAAAAAAATTTTTTTTCGCTAATTCGAACATTAATTTTTTTTTAATTGTTAATTTTTGCAGGCTGTTAACTTTATATGTTGACAATCCAAAGCCAGCGATATTTTATTTTTTATTTACATACTTCATTATTTCAGCCCTGGTAAGTTCTAAACCGAATATTTTAATTCTGATAGATTAGCATATATTCTTCTTCACTGGTGCAACAACCCCACAATGGGCCAAGGCCGTCTGCCTACTGTCAGATTTCGAGACAGGAGATGTTTTGTTTTTACGAAGGGAAGTTGTTAGCCCAATGCTCTACAGTCATATTAGACCGGGACTTACGGCTTAAAGTGGATTCAGAACCACCACAAACATCCATGGCACCTCCGGAACTCGAACCCGAAAAGTACATTAAGCATATGGCAAGTTAAAATTTTTTTTACTGTAAAAATATTTTTCTCCCAATACATTTTCAATTAAAGTTTCAGATTGAAATTGCTAAAAATATAGATTTAAGAGGAAAGGTATTTATGTAAAATTTTAATTTTTTTGTTGTTTTGCTAGTGCTTGTAAACTAATAGTTTAATTTAAATGTTATTTTAAATGGATATTTAAATTTTGAGTTTGAGTAGTTCCAGGAGATACAGCCTTCTAAACTATAAGTAAAAACTAGAATCAGCAGTTTTTAGTAGCAATCTAGTAGCTACTAGGGATTGCAATATCGGGTAAAGTTCAATGCCGGTATTCGGTATTTTTTAGATCTTAATACCGGTTTTAATACCGGTAGTAGAAACTTTAGAAAAAAAAAGAAAACGCAGGTATTTTTTTTTTTTTTTTTTTTGTTTTATTTGCCGGTTTTATTAGGGAATGTAAATATCACAAAAAAGTAAAGAAACATCTTATTTATTTAAATCACAAAAGAGTGTAAATATCACTATTCAGTCTGTGGTACTATTACAAATTTTTTTGTAAAAATGATCTTAAAAACATAATGCATCAACTGTACTATCATTAAGCCTGGAACGTAATTTTGTGCAAAAATTACCAGCTGTCGAAAACGCTCTTTCAGCATCTACGCTAGTTGGTTGTACTGTTAGCAATGCGCAATATACTTTTTCCAAGTATTTACATCTAAATCCCTCATCTTTCAAATAAATCTATTTCTCGTCGGATTGTTTTGGATCTAGCTGATTTCTGTATTGTATTTTGGTTTGTTGAAAATTTTTAGTTATGGCCAATTCTAATTTTTGTTCAAGAGACAATTCCTTTTCACTATCGACATTAGTGTCATCATAATCTTCGATAACTGTACCGAATTCTTCTGAATGTGGATAGATTTGTGGGTAAAAAACTTTTAAGAAAGTTTACTATATACTTGATCAAATTTGAATTGGTTAGTCTCTTTTCTTCTTTTTCATTCTCATTTTTAAAATCATTATAATTATGTAAATACCGTCAAGAAGTCATTATCTATGCCTTTTTTCGGTATTTTTAATTCTTAATTCTTAGTGATATGTGCTGTTCTTTCAGTGACTGCAACATGAAATTTATTGTTGCATTAGCTGTTAGAATAAATTAGAATCTCTCCGACATAACGCCTCAACAGTCAATTTTATTGGAAGTAGAGCTGATACAGTTCTGGATATTAAGTCGAATTCACTATCGGAAAATTAATTTGAATATTTAAGCCGATCATTGCTTTTTTGGATTGGATTTTTCAGTTTCAAAAAAACGTTCCATCATTAGGAGTAAACTATTCCAACGTGTTTTAGAAGCTAGTATTAACATATATTTCTGTTTTATTTTCAGTTAGTATATAATTTTGTAATATGGCATTTTTTGTCGGGGAACGTTTAAATATCTTAACAATTTTTCGAACTTATTGACTTTTAAATTTTTTTTTATATTACTTGTTAAATAATAATATGATATACATTAAATAGATATCTTATTTAGATAATTTAAAAACTGTATAATAATATTAATATTAATAATATATAATAAGGAACAGATACATATTTAAATATTATTGTATATAATTGTTTTAGAGGGCACTCAACATAATTAATTAAATTTAACATCATTTTAAGCAATCATTTTCATTACATTAATATTTATTCCAAGGATAATAAATGTGGAGGTGATATAATCAGAAAAAGTAAACAAAATGAACAATGACATACAAATGTTATCCTTTGCCATAATGAATACTTATTTTGATACTTCAACTGTTTACAATTCATTATATAAGAAATATTTGTTTGAAAAATTAAAATGTTAAGACATTGGCATTATTCGTATACAAATTCAATTTTGATAACACAATCAATAAAAATTGCAAAATAAGTTAAAACTCATAATTATTAAAAGATTTAGTTTTCATACATGATAGAAAAGGAAGAAAAAAAAGAATTAACAGTTTTTAATGCAATTTTTAAAAAGAATGAGTCTGTAAAAATATATAAAAAAAAAAAAAAATGTTATTTTAATAACAGAAAATAGTTTTACATTTGAATAAGTATGCCTTTTTCATCATGAAAATCCCAACAAAATAATTAACATACATCACATTTATGATTTTTATTCTTCTCATTAGGTATTTCAACTGGGGCCTCTCTTAAGAGTAATAAAAATTTTAACAAATTATATTACCTTTTAAAAATTTTTTTACAAATATAGAAATATTTACTACTGTTACGTAATAAAATTTCTAAAAGTAACATCTCGTAATTCTAGAAAGACTTTCAGTATCGTAAGAAATATTTCCATGATTAATAAAAAAAAAAAAAATGTGACATCAAATATGCTGTGCTTTTATATTTTGTTCAAAATATGACTATAAATTCAGATAAATTCCTGAATAAAATTCTGAACGCGAATATCGACAAATAGCACACTTATTTTCCTTACATGATGTCACCGAAATACTGCAATTTGATTGGAGGCGCTTTTGGGAGTACTTTTGCTCTCTAAGGTCTAGTGCTTTCAACGGATTCGACTCAGAAGATAAAATATTATTATTCTCAAACTTGTGATAAAAACATAATCTTAAAAACAAATTTTAATGTTTTCAAAAAGATTAAGGAAAACTTAAGAAAAATTCTCTTAAAAATTGTCTGCAGTATGAAATACATTTTTTAATATTCTTTTTATTATATACTTAGTATATTTCCTTTTTTTTCTTTTTTAAATTTAACAATCGTTTGGTAAACATTTCCGTAAGAATTAAGATTGAATTGAGTGGCAACATGAGGATTAATTGTATTCTAAAAATTTATAATTTTTAAATGTATTTATATTTTTATATATAAAAACTGTATTATATTTTAATAAAATATCCGTAAGAATTAAGAATTAAGATTGAATTGAGTGGCAACATGAGGATTAATTGTATTCTAAAAATGTATAATTTTTTTATATGTATTTATATTTTTTATATAAAAACTGTATTATATTTTTAATAAAATATCCGTAAGAATTAAGAATTAAGATTGAATTGAGTGGCAACATGAGGATTAATTGTATTCTAAAAATTTATAATTTTTTATATGTATTTATATTTTTTATATAAAAACTGTATTATATTTTTTAATAAAATATCCGTAAGAATTAAAATTAAGATTGAATTGAGTGGCAACATGAGGATTAATTGTATTCTAAAAATGTATAATTTTTTATATGTATTTATATTTTTATATAAAAACTGTATTATATTTTAATAAAATATCCGTAAGAATTAAGAATTAAGATTGAATTGAGTGGCAACATGAGGATTAATTGTATTCTAAAAATGTATAATTTTTTATATGTATTTATATTTTTTTTTTATATAAAAACTGTATTATATTTTAATAAAATATCCGTAAGGATTAAGAATTAAGATTGAATTGAGTGGCAACATGAGGATTAATTGTATTCTAAAAATTTATAATTTTTTATATGTATTTATATTTTTATATAAAAACTGTATTATATTTTAATAAAATATCCGTAAGAATTAAGAATTAAGATTGAATTGAGTGGCAACATGAGGATTAATTGTATTCTAAAAATTTATAATTTTTTTAAAATGTATTTATATTTTTTTATATAAAAACTTGTATTATATTTTAATAAAATATCCGTAAGAATTAAGAATTAAGATTGAATTGAGTGGCAACATGAGGATTAATTGTATTCTAAAAATGTATAATTTTTTATATGTATTTATATTTTTATATAAAAACTGTATTATATTTTAATAAAATATCCGTAAGAATTAAGAATTAAGATTGAATTGAGTGGCAACATGAGGATTAATTGTATTCTAAAAATTTATAATTTTTTATATGTATTTATATTTATTATATAAAAACTGTATTATATTTTAATAAAATATCCGTAAGAATTAAGAATTAAGATTGAATTGAGTGGCAACATGAGGATTTAATTGTATTCTAAAATGTATAATTTTTTATATGTATTTATATTTTTTATATAAAAACTGTATTATATTTTAATAAAATATCCGTAAGAATTAAGAATTAAGATTGAATTGAGAGTGGCAACATGAGGATTAATTGTATTCTAAAATTTATAATTTTTTATATGTATTTATATTTTTTTATATAAAAACTGTATTATATTTTAATAAAATATCCGTAAGAATTAAGAATTAAGATTGAATTGAGTGGCAACATGAGGATTAATTGTATTCTAAAAATGTATAATTTTTTATATGTATTTATATTTTTTTATATAAAAACTGTATTATATTTTAATAAAATATCCGTAAGAATTAAGAATTAAGATTGAATTGAGTGGCAACATGAGGATTAATTGTATTCTAAAAATTTATAATTTTTTATATGTATTTATATTTTTTATATAAAAACTGTATTATATTTTAATAAAATATCCGTAAGAATTAAGAATTAAGATTGAATTGAGTGGCAACATGAGAGATTAATTGTATTCTAAAAATTTATAATTTTTTAAATGTATTTATATTTTTTATATAAAAACTGTATTATATTTTAATAAAAATATCCGTAAGAATTAAGAATTAAGATTGAATTGAGTGGCAACATGAGGATTAATTGTATTCTAAAAATGTATAATTTTTTATATGTATTTATATTTTTTATATAAAAACTGTATTATATTTTAATAAAATATCCGTAAGAATTAAGAATTAAGATTGAATTGAGTGGCAACATGAGGATTAATTGTATTCTAAAAATTTATAATTTTTTATATGTATTTATATTTTTATATAAAAACTGTATTATATTTTAATAAAATATCCGTAAGAATTAAGAATTAAGATTGAATTGAGTGGCAACATGAGGATTAATTGTATTCTAAAAATGTATAATTTTTTATATGTATTTATATTTTTATATAAAAACTGTATTATATTTTTAATAAAATATCCGTAAGAATTAAGAATTAAGATTGAATTGAGTGGCAACATGAGGATTAATTGTATTCTAAAAATTTATAATTTTTTATATGTATTTATATTTTTTATATAAAAACTGTATTATATTTTAATAAAATATCCGTAAGAATTAAGAATTAAGATTGAATTGAGTGGCAACATGAGGATTAATTGTATTCTAAAAATTTATAATTTTTTATATGTATTTATATTTTGTATATAAAAACTGTATTATATTTTAATAAAATATCCGTAAGAATTAAGAATTAAGATTGAATTGAGTGGCAACATGAGGATTAATTGTATTCTAAAAATTTATAATTTTTTAAATGTATTTATATTTTTTTATATAAAAACTGTATTATATTTTTAATAAAATATCCGTAAGAATTAAGAATTAAGATTGAATTGAGTGGCAACATGAGGATTAATTGTATTCTAAAAATGTATAATTTTTATATGTATTTATATTTTTTATATAAAAACTGTATTATATTTTAATAAAATATCCGTAAGAATTAAGAATTAAGATTGAATTGAGTGGCAACATGAGGATTAATTGTATTCTAAAAATGTATAATTTTTTATATGTATTTATATTTTTATATAAAAACTGTATTATATTTTAATAAAATATCCGTAAAAGAATTAAGAATTAAGATTGAATTGAGTGGCAACATGAGGATTAATTGTATTCTAAAAATTTATAATTTTTATATGTATTTATATTTTTTATATAAAAACTGTATTATATTTTAATAGGGCAGTTTATTTTCTAATATACTATAGAATAATTGCGTTTTAATCGAAAAAACTTTCATAGTTTCTTTAAGATGTAATTTTTATTTGCTTCGGAAATAATATTTTGTTTCTGTTCTTGAATAAGTACAACAAAAGCTATTTTCATTTTGGAATCTCGATAAAGCATAAAAGTATTAAGCGATTAGTTAATATAATTAAACAAATGAGAACAATGAAGTTAAACCTGAAATTTTAATGAAGGTATGATTTTTCTTGATGATTACTTTATGTAAGGTACTAAAAAAATTTTAAATTATTGAAATTAGAATGATTAACTAAAAATTTGTGTTAGTAAAATTTTGATTACACTAAGAGGTAATTATTGTAGCAGTGGCAAAATTTTGAAATAATTGTAATTTAAAATAAAATTTAGTAGAATATAGAAATTTTATGTTAAGTAAATGTTTATCTGTTGCATAATGAAATAATCTAGGAGTTTTCTGTTGTCCTGTAAAGGGAACTATTATTGCAGGGATGTTTAGATTGTTAGGAGAAAAATGATAAAAACAAGCATTATTATATGTATGTTATGGCTGGTTTTTTATAAAAATCGATCAAACACTGTGAGACAAATCTATTTTCGTCGTATAAACTTTAAAAGCAAACTAATGATAAGTACTGTTAGAATTCCAAAAGAACAGAGAAAAAAATTGCAGATTCGTTCTTACCAAGGAACAGTAGACATGCTAAGTACTATAACGAGACGGTTTCTTGTTAAAGTAGTTAAATTGTGAAAGAAAGAAAACGCTGTTCATAGTGCCACATTTTGTCAAACATATTTAACAATAGTATCCTCGTAATTAGATGATACCAAATAAACAAGTAAGCAAGAGCTATTAGTAAGGATCCCAAATGCATGTTATAAATTACTTTTATGCCATTTTTTTTATTTAAAACGTGAAAACAAATTTATGTTGATGTTTCCCCTTTGTTATTTTTGAATTATAACTGTATTTATCATTAGTTTCTTTTTAGAGTTTATACAATAAAGACCGATTGGTCCCCTAGTGCTTGATAGATTTTATAAAATCAGCCATAGCATACATTATAATACGTAAATGTCATTGAAAGATAATCCATTATAGACATGATTTTTGTAAAATTTTGACTCTTTTTTTACAAGTGTTCTTCTCTTCCAGAAGCAGCAGTCAGTTCGAGTTCTCCGCCTATTCAACCTTAGAACACGAACTAGAAGAACACCTCATCTTGAGGAAAGTATCCCAGAAGCAGCAGTCAGGTTGAGTTCTCCGCATATTCATCCTTAGAACATGAACTTGATGGACACCTCATCTGGTGGGAAAGTATTCCAGAAGCAGCAGTCAGATCGAGTGCTCCGCCTATTCAACCTTAGAACATGAACTAGAAGTGCATCTCATCTTGAGGAAAATATCCCAGAAGCAGCAGTCAGTTCGAGTTCTCCGCCAATTCAACCTTAGAACATGAACTAGAAGGACATCTCATCTTGAGGAAAGTATTCCAGAAGCAGCAGCCATGTCGAGTTCTCCGCCTATTCAACCATAGAATAGGAACTAGAAGGACACCTTATCTTGAAGGAAGTATCCCAGAAGCAGCAGTCAGTTCGAGTTTCCGCCTATTCAACCTTAGAACGGAAGTAGAAGGACACCTCATCTTGAGGAAAGTATCCCAGCAGCAGCAGTCAGGTCGAGTTCTCTGCCTATTCAACCATAGAATAGGAACTAGAAGGACACCTTATCTTGAAGGAAGTATCCAGAAGCAGCAGTCAGTTCGAGTTCTCCGCCTATTCAACCTTAGAACGGGAAGTAGAAGGACACCTCATCTTGAGGAAAGTATCCCAGCAGCAGCAGTCAGGTCGAGTTCTCCGCCTATTCAACCTTAGAACATGAACTAGAACGATACCTCATCTTAGGAAAGTATCCCAGAAAACATCAATCAGATCCAGTTCTCCGCCTATTTAACCTAGAACATGAACTAGAAGGACACTCATCTTGAGAAACATCCCAGAAGCAGCATCTTTTCTTGAAGGCAGAGTGACGACATAACCTGAGTGACACATAAAAGGTAAAGGTAGCATAGTGAAACTTGATAAATGAGAGATTATGATGAAGATGCCAAAGGATAATATGACTTAGATTATAATGATTCTATACAATGCTGCACAAAAAGTATAATTTTTTTAAAGTTTTGTTTAGAAAACGATATTTGTTCAGATAAATAATTACTAATTTTAAAGTTTTTAAGTTGATTAAAATGAAAAAACAAAATGTAGGCATAAGTACTACATCTATTTTAAATGACAAATGATTATTTAAAATAATTAAAAATTAAAATAAATACCATTTGGAATATTACTTTTTTATATACACCTGTTCACGAATACCTTCGAAGAAATTTTTTTTGAAATTATTGAATTTTTTTATCTTTGTACACATTTTTGGATTGAATTCTCATTTATCTAAAAACTAATGATTTCCCATAGAAATATTTCATTATTATTATTTTTAATTTTTATAGGCTAAAAATAAGGGTAAAAATGGCCAAAAAACGGATACTGTTGCAAAACATCAAATCAATATTTTCAAAATCATCAACTCAAAATCAAATCAATATTTTTTTAAATTTCTAAGTTTGTATATTTTTGTACTAATATTTTACAGGAATAGATCTTTGGTAAATTTATATCTTTTTATTATTTATTATTTTGTACTAGTTTAAATGTTGTCTACACAAAATTCATCCAAATTTGCATGTAATTCCAAATTTAACATTTAAAATAAAAATATTTATGTAGCTAGAATCATTTCCAACGTCTATTCCCTGTAAACAGTTATGAAAAACATATATACCAAGTTTTTGTAGCATTTAGATCAAAATTATTTGTGTTATGATGTTTCACATGATAACAAAAAGCATAAAATTTAATCCTGAGAAAAAGCTAAAATCAACTTTTAATTAGAGATATTTACTTTTAAAAATGTTGTAAATATATTAAAATGCCATTGAATTATCAAAAGTTCATGTTCTTGTTTTATTAAAAAATGTAGTTTTATTTTTCCTAAAAGCTCTAAAAATTTTCTGAGCTCTGTTTTGAAAAGAAGTTAAAATTTGCTCGACAAAAATTTTTTACAACTCCTCCTGTTGGCAAAACCTTTTAAATATGAAATGTCCCGGATTTTAAAATATTTAGCCTTTTACAAATGTTTTCATTAAATATATTCAAAACTCTTGAATTTCACATAAAAATATCAACTTTAACTTTATTTTTATACAATTTATTCTTTAAAATATGGATAAAAATTGCAAAAATGTGCACACTGTTGCAAAACTTGATAATTTAAAAAAAATAAATAAAGGAATAAAACATGAATAGTTTTTCTTTTTGTAAGTATTTTTTTATGTTGGGAATATCATTATGCAGGTAATATACTTTTCAAATTTATATTTTTAATTATTTATACATTTTTGTATGCTTAAAGTTTGTCGACACAAAATTTTTTTCCAAAATTTACAAAAATTCTTAGTTTAACAACTAAAATAAAAAAATAATAGTACTTACGTATTAACGCCACCGCAGCAGAAGTTGCGCTAATGCGCCAATAAAGAGCTGCCAATGCGCCAAAATAGAGACTGTTTTTGAATCTATGTTAAACTCTATATCGGCACATTTTCCACAGAAATCCGATTGACTACTTTTTGTTTTTAAATAAAGTGTTTTGAATTTTGAAGGTGTTTTGATTTTAAATAAAAGTGTTTGAATTTTGAAGGTGTTTTGATTTTTAAATAAAGTGTTTTATATATTTTATGATTTGTCTAAAAATTTGAAATGTAGTTTGGCGCCATAAAACCGCCAAATCTGTAGCTGCGGTGGCGTTAATACGTAAGTACCAAATAATTTTATGAATTTAGAATAATTTACATGTTATATTCCTTTCATATATTTAAAACTTTTACATGAAGCGAGTTTCAAAAAGCATTTAGAACAGAAATATTGGTATTATGATGTTTTGAAGGAATACAAATGTAAAAATCTAATAAGAAATCGTTAAAACCAACTTCTAAATGTAAATAAAAACAAATGCACATACATAAAAATGTTACGAGAGCTTTAAATTCTCCTTTATTAATAAGCACTTATTTATTTGTTTTGTTTTCTTTAAATAACTTACAACTTAAAAGTACTATTTACCAATTTTTTCTTCGACATTATTCAAATCATTCAAATTTATGAAAACTCAAATTCTATGTTATTCAAATAACAAAAGTTTTAAAATAAAATGCCTTTGATTTTCAACTTGCAACTATTATAATACATTTTTAGAAAATTTTAATGTTATCATTATATCAAATAATTGCATAGTTTACTTCATTTTCACACTTTTTCAAAAAAATTCATCATCTTTCTTTAAAATTATATTGTTTATATTCTATTATCTTGTAGCTCACATTTCATTTTAGAATTCTTAATTAAATACAACACACAGTGTTTGAAATAAGTTCACAACATATATCCTTTAAAAATGTTGACAAACTGTAAGCATAGTTTGTTTCAATATATTTTATTCCAATTCAAATTTATTTAAATATGTATTTTTCTTCTTCAAAAAAAAATGTTTATTATTTTTAGGATGAAAGAAATTACAAAACTAATGGAAAAGTTAATTACTGTATAGATTTCCATAATAACATACAACAGCAAATGTAAGCAACATTCAGACAATAACTTGTAGCCAGATTCTTTATTAGATCAAGTGATACCATTAATTTTAACTTTTTTTCAAGTGATAAAAACATTATTTAATAATTTTTATTTATATTAGAATAATTTTTTACAGTCAATATTGAAGAAATAATGAAGGTAAACATATTGAAACTATCATTTCCTGTTACGAAAATCGAACTTCCGGTTCAAAAATTCGTCTCAAGGGACGTTTAAACTAACACAACTCTAGTTCTAAAACAAACTGTAAAGATATTTAGAAAGCGTAAAATACAAGCTTTTCAAAAATGTAAAAATTATAAAATCGATATTTTTGGTCAAAAACATCTTCAAGGTGTTTAGGTGGCATATACATAATTAAATGTAAAATTATTCTATTTTATTCAAATGTTGACATTCTGGGATAAAAATTACTATGTTTTTTCAAACTTTTAGAAAGCAAAATAATATGTGATCATGCATTCCAAAGTCAATTAAAATGGAATATTAAGTGAAGTATTCTCTTTATATTTCTAGCTCTTTAGACATCTTTATTGTATTGTTTTGACATGTCTTAATTTAATTTTTTAACGGCTTTTTTTATTAAAAATGGTGCATTTGAAATTTCTTGTTTGTATTAAACTTAAAGGCTATCATTACAATTAGCAAAAAATTAATTTAAACATTCAACTTCAAATTACTTACGCCTATTTACAAATATCATGTGATAGAGCAAAAAATAATGGAAGATTGTGTTAATCTTGGAAGATTCAGTATATTCTTTAACTGTGAAGCAAGATCCATTTATTTATTACATTTCAAAAAAAAATTTGGAATTAAATCAGGGAAAAAGAACTAGAAAATTTACAAAACTCTAAAAGGAAACCAATAATTAAAAATTTTAACAAACATATAAATGAAAAATGTGAAAATGAAAAAGCAAGAACACCAGAAGAGAATATTTTCTGGCACTCTCTGATATTTAAAATCTGTTCCATTTAAGGAGGAGAGCAAAGAACTACTTAATCTCCGAACATTCTTCATTGCTATAATGCAAATTTATGCCTTGACAGGCTTGCTGCATTTACAACAACTGATTCTTCAAGCTGCTGAACTACGCATATGCATCAAAGGTTTCGACAAACCTGGACTCCAGAAAATTTTCTCATGTGGATCACCCATCAAACCTTCATGCACTATATTGGGTCTTTTCCATGCTGGGAAACCCAAACTTTTTATTGATCTTTCCTAACAAGACTCTAACCTTCCAAGTGGTCTCCCGACGAACGCAGTATTATGGCAGAGCGCATGCCTCCGCCACTTCAGTGGTTGACTGGAATGCCTCCACGGTACTGCAAAGTAGGCTACGGATGGACGAATCCATGCACTTGGTGACTGAAGGTGACGACGCTTGTTCAAAATAAGCGATTAAAATAACGGGTTATTTCGCGATGCAAAAGCGAATAGAAAATATGTAGATTTTGTAGACTTGACGTATGGAATTGGACTTGTGGTTAGCTTCAAGCAGTCATTGCCGGCATCATTATTAGCACACAAAAAACGAACATTAATCATGAGCAGATTACAACTATCGATGCCGATTAATTGGTTCATGAATTTAAAGATAGAGACATAAAAAAGCAAAATTATAAAACTACTGTTTTATACACATGAAGATGTACTGGAAATCAAAATGGGGGAAAAAAAGAAAGAAAAGAAAACATTGTGAATTCTAGAAATTTCCTTGCGACTGTAAAAATTCACTATATAGAAGTGGGATAAGAGGGTGGAGAAAGTTTCAACAAACAAAATTATCTCGCATTCAAATATAACAATTTTTACAAAAAAAGAAAAACAATCGCAAAAGTTGTAAATAGTTCCTTCTGAGATCTATGCATTCGTGTCAGTTTACACCACCTACGGAAAGATATTATATTATTAAACAATGAAATCTTCAAATCAAATCGGAAAAAAAAAATCTACAACAATTTACAAAACACTAAATGAAATGAATAAGTTAATTTAAAAATTTTAACAAATGTATAAATGAAAAATGTAGAAAAAGCAATACGTAAC
>BPLR01016512.1:0-22711 GCA_021605095.1 Caerostris extrusa
ATCTATATTAGCATTTTCATTTATTTACGTTGCAAAATGCACATTTTATAAAAATATACGAATATGTTAGTAAGATTTATTTAATTAACTAAGAGATTTAAGTAAATGTAATTAAGTAAGTTATATTTAATTAACTGAATTATTTATTTATTTAGTAAGTTTTAAAGTGGCTGCTTTAGAAATGCTGGCAGAAATACTTAACACTAGACAGCAGATAAAAATTATGTTTGCAGAAGTAATTACAATATTAGCTACTATATGTATTCAAAATTTTAATTACATACGCAGGTGTATAAATCTATACATATATAGACAGAACGCATATAGTAAGTAGTATATAGTACTATATATGACATACTAGATATGGCATACAATATACGATATACGTATATAGTATGAACAAAAAACATATATACATTTATGTTTGGGAGCTGTTATAAATTTCAAATGATTGCCTCTAACAATATTTTATAGAACAATTCAAGACCACTCATGGTACGCAATGTTAAACAATTCTCCTTCAGCAATCTTGTTTGAGCTCTAGCTTGCATCGTATGTGTGACCTCTTCGTTTTCTTAATCTGTCACCCATCTGGTCAAAGATTAGAAAAGGTTGCACAAATAAACACCACTACTGATACGGAAGATGGATTTTGCAATGAGTGAATGGAGCATGGATTGACGTACTCAAAGAACACATCCAATGCTTATTCCTTCAAAGAGCAGGTATGCAGTTATTAGCAACTGTGAAGACAGCATAAACCTTGGATTTTTTCGAGTTTTTAAATTTTTCCAAGAGGGCTGTATTTTCAAACATGTTGCCTTATTGTTATTAATCTCATAAATTTGGCTTTGATATCTGTGTTTCAGCTTGGTGCTGTATTTAGCATTGCCAGCTTTGGTTACATGTAGCGATATTTTTTAAAGTGATTGAATACAGCTTACGATGCATCTCATATCATATCTCTGGAAAAGAAACAAAAAAAATTTTCTATTTTATTATGTAAACGATTTTAGTTTGAAATCTGTTTCTGTGCAATAAATTGTATAATATTTTGATCACAATTTTTATAATCTTTGAATACTTTCTGAAAATGACAACATCCATTGGAATCAATAAATAAAATTAAATAAATGGAGATTTAGATATAAAATAATTTTTATAATCTTTTCTGAGGTATTGATCAGATTGATATTATACATTGCTTTTTATTTGAGGTATTTCCGTATTGAGAGATATAACGAAAAGAAAAAAATAAGTTTAACTCCGGGGAATATGAAAATAAAACTTTTTACTAAATCAATAAGAATAAAACAGAAAAGAAATATTTTCATCATAAAAAGTTTCACGATACATAAAAACATTTAACCGCAGAAAACGAAATAGAAATAAGAAAAGCGGAATCTTTGGAGATGTTATCCTTTTTTCCCCCAGACGTTGAATAAATTTATTTATTGTTATAAGAATAATCTCTAAATAATCTCCTCTTTTTTTGGGGATATGTACTTCGTTTAATGATTTAGTGAAAGGAATAGCTGAAAAACTACTTATTTATAATCAAACATAACAAATTAAATAACCGAAAAATTTAATCGCATTTTTTAATTAATGGCAGAACTTCTAAATTGTTTTATGGGAGTTTTTACAGTTGTTAAACTGTACAAGAAAAATATGAAATTATGCAAATTAAAGGGAATAAAAAATAATTAAGTGATAATATCTGAAATAATGCGGTTTCCATTACGTTTCTGAAAGAAAAATAAGCTTGGACAGATTAAATGAATTGAATTTGTTTTTTGGCCACGAGAACAACTAATTCAAAAAAACAAATTAGTTGAAGATGCGATTTTATAAAACATATATAACAAAATTTTTCATTTCCTTAAAGTTATTTTTTAATATATTTTTAGACAGCATTTCTTAACAAAAAATTGACATGATTTATTGCTTAAAATAAAATTGACAGCATGTATTGCTTAAAATAAAAGTATAATTATTTATTGCTTAAAAAAATTCGCATTGTTTACTGCTTAAAATAAAAATTGAATAATATTATTTCAAATTTACATTATTATTTTATTTTTTATTTATTTAAAACTGTCATTATTACCATTTGACATTATTATTTTTTCGAATTTCGTAAATCTCGAAATAAGTTCTACTTATTTCCAATTAATATTTAAATAAATATTTGAATTATAAATTGTTAAAATTGTGTCTTTTGCAGATTTAAGTAATAGACATTTCCAAAAAATATTTTCGTCAAGAAAATAACAACAAAGTAAGTTGTTAATGTAACTATTTTATTGTAATTAATAGTAATTACTTAATAATGAATCGTTAATAGCAATAAGTTATTATGAACAAATTGTAATTTGTAATTCTTAATTAGTAACTAATTTATTATTGTTTAGTTCCGTAGTAATATTATTTTACATTAGCATGCCTAATTGATTACATCGATAATTAAATAATAAATTAGAATAGCAAAAAGTATATTATTGTTGTAAATATTTTATTTAAATTATTAATATTGTAATTATCAACAAATAATTAATAACTAATTTATTTTTTATTCTTTCCATAATGCCGCATTTTGACGTTTACGTGCTTAACTGGTACCATCGCTAAATTTACCAGTTCATTCGGTATATTTTAATAAATATTATAAGTAGAAATTTTTAACTAAAGGATGTTATTATAGTATAAAATTAAAAAAAAATTGTTAACAGCTTATTAAAAGCAAAGAGCATAAAAAACCATTTTATCAACAATAATACTATTAGTAAATTACTTATTTTACAATATTTTTATCGTTTTAAATATTGTAACATAAATTTGCTGAAATCCACCAATCAAAATTTGAAAAAAATGTTCATTTCCGGTACGAATTTAGTAACTATTCATTTAAAATTATTATTCTTTTTGTTAAGCAAATTGAACATACAATTTAAAAAAAATATTAATTAGGTTATTATTAGGTTGTTAGAAACATTAGGTTTTCCTGCTTAATATTTTTGTATTTTTGTTAACATTAACAATTTAATGAGAAAAATGAATAATTTCCGGATTTTCTTTTTCAAAAATACCTTAAATGCTTTTGAAATTTGCGTTTTTTGACACATTCAAATAATTAAATAAGCAAGCCAATAAGCATGTGGTAATATATAAACATGTAATAATATAAGCATGTGGTAATATATAAACATGTAATAATATAAGCATGTGGTAATATATAAACATGTAATAATATAAGCATTTAATAATATAAGCATGTGGTAATATATATGACCATGGTATGATTTTTTTAAAGTTAATTAAAAATACTATTTATTCTACAATTACAATAAATAACCGATTTAAAAATTATAAAAAAGATTTCATCTTAATTAATAAAGGATAAAGGATATTTATACCCAGGATCAATAAAATAATACTTTCAAATCTGAAAGTTTTAAGAAGTTTTACAATGGCTATCTGAAAATTGTCCTCATATCTTAATTTATTTAAAAGCATATAGGTTGAAATCTGATGTTTAAAATATTATACTCATCATCTTTCATCTTACACATTATTTTTTCCAGTATACTACACCTATATATTTTATAAAAACTATTTATTTCATATTTTCCTGAAATTTTATAATTTCATTTATATGTCCGCAAATGATTTTTTCTTCAATTAATTGAATCGTAATCATTTCCATAAAATAAAATAAATAATTTCATAAAATAAATAAAATTTCATTTTGAATATAATAATAATAATAAAGAAAATAATTATAATTTCATAAAATAAATGATTAACATAATTTTCATAAAATTTAAATAAAAATAAATGAAAATATAAAAAAATTTTAAAAATATTTTTAAAAATAAATAAATATAAATTCATAAAAAAAATAATGTGGTTGCATAAAATAAATGAAAATAAGTTAAAGAATTAAAATAATTAAAAATTTTACATTTATAAAAATTTAAAACATATGTGAGTATCATTTATACTTATTGTTATTATTAAAAAAAGGGAATTTTGACTTGATCCAAAATAATAATGAAAAAAACTTTTTTAGAGCGATTCGTTTCCACCTTAACATTAAAATATCTTTCTTTTTCTCCAAAGGAAATAATAATAGAACCTTCAATTTCTTTTTTCATTCTGAATTGTTCCCTAAAGTGTAAAATACAGAATAAGTTCTTAACACATCCTTTATTTGTCAGTCTTAGGCCTAAGTGCGAATTTTCGGTGACACAAAAACGCCCATTCACTGTCCGGGAAATTGGTTTCCTGTCCTGTTTCTTTCACAGAAACAAGCAAACAACATGTCGCAGGTAAATGAAAAGTTTTTCTATACCAAAACACGATGAGTTTTGTAGAAAAAAGTATATTGAAAGTGTACTTCTTCAGGTTTTTGAAAAAAAGTCAGGTTTTTTTCTTCAGGTTCTTGGCATAGAAAAAAAAAGGATCCAACAAAACTTCTGTCTGAAATGAAAAATTTTTTTTTTTTTTTCCTTTGTAAAACCTTAGTTGTATTACAACAAAAGTTTTATTTACAATTGGAAAAAAAAAAAGTTTTATTAGAAATCAGTTGAAAAAAAAAAAGGTGGTTTACCAGAATGGAATTACAAGTTGAATTGATTTGTCAACACAAAATGTCTTTTTGGTTAACTTATCTTGAACTTTATAAAGATAATTACGGTTGTGTTTGGCAATGTTGCGCTATTGCTAAATTTGACTTATATAATGATATATGTATATGTGTGTGTGTGTTTTTAATTTAAGAAAAATAGATTAAATACAATTAAAATACTGAGAATCAATGTCATTTATTATTTTTAAAATCATTTGAGCATGAAATTTTATTGTAATGAACTTTTTTTAATTTTTATCTTCTTATATAACAATTGCATTAAAAAGTAAATATGAATTGCAGCAGCAAAAATTAATGCATTGAGTTTTTAAAAGTTTCTGTAATTCGCAACTTTCAAAACTAATCTTTTTTTAATTCAAAATCTTATTTTCTTAAAAACATCTACAGATCTCTACAGTCTATCTACATCAGATCGACAGTTTTATTTTTAATAGTTTCATATCACGTATCAAATGGTATTTTGATTAAAAGTTATTGAATGATATGTACAATAAAATATTAAAAGTTTTTGTCAGTATAGTCTAAATAAATGTGGAAATAGCATTAAATATTAATTGTATAAAAATAAATGTAGAAAAAAGTTTATTTTTGCTGATTATTTCTTTCTAAATGTTTTTAGAAAATCATTTAAAAGGTAATTATTGTTTAAAAATAATAGTACTATATTTATTCAATATTTAGTTATTTCCAGTTTTTATGAGTTAATTTTTTGATGGTTCTGTAATACTTTTATTTTTGATTTTAAAGAATATTTTGCTTAAAACTATAAATCAAGGCCTTTTCCATAATCAACTGGTACTTTTTATCAAATAACGAACCAAGAATAATCAATTTTATTATAAAACATATTTCATATCCATTAAAGTCATGATTTATTACCAAAAATAACTTCATGGATTCGAGTTTTCCTGGATTGGTTTAACATCGTAATATATTTTTTTATATCGATCGATGTTTTCTGTTTTCATTATCTGCCTTTTTTACATTTTTCCCACAAACCTTAATATTATTCATATATCAAAAGCAATTTCCTTTACTTATTCCACCTTTTGAATATAAGTGTTTCATATGTTATTGATGATCTTTTGATACCCATTCTTTATAATTTTTTACACGTACAATTCTCTACATTGAAGATCTTGAGATTTTCTTAGAAGGACTCCATATACTTTCTAAACACGAAATCTAGGACTTTTAAATCATATTTTAAAGACACACATATACAGATTCTAAAACATTTAGTACAACTGTAATCTTTACAATGACTTTTAGCTCTACTTAAAGATTTCTTAAATTTTAATGAGACAGTCATGCTAATGCCTTTTATAACTGACTTCACAGTAATTCAAGTAACACAGAAAATTCTTATTTATAAATTGCATATTTCTAAAAATATGTATTAATACAATTAATATATTTTTAACAACTAATATTTTTGTAATAATCTTCCCATTTTTATATACTTTACATCCCTTTTAAAATCGTTTTTTTGTTGTAATGTGCTACATAATAAATCAGTATTTCAGTTAGTTAGCAGAACAAGCATTAGTAGACAGCGTGACCATTTACCATTTTCTCATGACCATTTACCAAAGGCATGAAGCTGCGCTAGTATTTAAGAACATAAAAAGCATGCTACATCTGGATAGATATGCATGGGGTTTTCAATTTGAAAAGCATTCTGCATCACAGCACACTTAGATACTGTCATCTTAATCTTAGGATCCAAGTGCATCAAATATAGTCTGGATACTTTTAATGATAGAATTTACCCATGTTATCCTTAAATAGTGTTTGTACAACTGTATTTCTTGGAAAATCATATTTTGAAAAAATTATATTTGCAAAAGATGAAAAATACGATGTGAACAAACGATGACGTAAAAGAATGAGATAAAAAATTCAAAAGAAAAGCAAGTAATGAAGAAAAAAAAAGAAGAAAACCTTGGGTTCTAGTATCTTAAAAAAAGCAAGGTTGAAACAAGTTCACTTCCAAAAAATAATACGTAAAAGATAAAAAAGCAAGAATAGCTGTCATCGAACACTTGATCTGATGCAGTAGTACAGGTAGACTATCCATTTCGTGGCAGATGAGGGAAAATGGATGGACAAAAGAATTTGAAAGAAAATAGATGTACCACCTCAGGTGAAATATTAGAAAGGTGGAAAAAAAGATTGACGATTCACTGCTTACTCCTACTTTCTGTTCGTCTCTCTCAACAATTTTTTTCATTCGTTTTGTCTTCGAATGGAAGGTTCACCTTTCTCTTGCAAAATGATTGATAGAAGGGGCATTGGGACTTTCGATATATCGTTGCTTCTGTGTGAAAATAAACCTGAGCGAATGGATTTCGAACTTCATCATCGTGATCAGCAGGCAGAAAAGATGAAGGAGGAGGGGTGGAAGTTAGATCGAAAAGAGGCATTATTATTATTCTTTCCTGGGGTTCCCAGTAACTGAAATGCTTATATTTTATTTTAGAGTTTTTTGAGCCGTATGTTTCAACAAGAGGAATTTCAAAAATATCGAAAGTATTTTCATTATTAAATATTATTAAATGTATATCCATTTCTTATTGTTTATGTAGTATTTCGAATTTTTTAATTACAACATCATCTGCAAATGAAATACAAATGAGAAATGGCTTCATAGAGTGTTTTATTGCTCGTAATATTTAATTTTTGTGGAATGAAATAATATATCATCAGATATTTATACCATGCAATATATTTTTACGAGTTTAATCACTTTTAAAATACAATATGAATAATCTGCTGCCTTTCAATCATTCACAACAATATTCAATGTCACAATATATTCTACCCCATGCCATTTTTTTTTTTCATACATAAATCTCCACTATGTATTTTTCTGCAATAATAATGTGTAGTTACATAGTTAATGTTATGTTAGCAACCATGGTGTATTTTTTTTTTACTTTTCTGTATTAAAATTCGATTTTCACATGCATTTCTCGAATTGTAAGTTATTTTTTAAATTTTAATTATTTTTCAACTCTTAACATTCTTAATTTGTAAAAAGGGCTATATGGTGTTGGTAAAGGGTGAGATGGGATTAAAGTAAAAATGAAATTCAACTAATACAACAATAATTACGTATAATATTTTATTAATATTTATTATTCTAAGTTATTAGAATTACGAATAGAATTATACGAATTATTACGTTATTAGAATTATACAATTGCACATTCTTAGTAAAAAGTTCGTTGTTGTACATTAAAGTTCATATTGCTTAAGAACTGATTTTTCCATAGACTTGTCTTTATAAATTATATTTATTATTTCATGTAACCAGACTTAACTATCAAATAAATTATGAAATGTATTTTTACCATTAAACAAGCGATAAATGTTTTCTTCTTTGTAATCTTAACTGAAACTTCTGCAAAACTGGCGTGAACTAAGGTTTCCTGAATAAAACATAAGAACTTATTTGGTCTCTTATAAAAGCATTTCTTTCTTGTTTAATTTACTGACGTAAATTAACAAATTTACCGGCAACGACATTCTACACTTATTTACTCGAAAATTGTTGCTATTTAAAAATTCATTATTGCAAAATTTGAGTCTCAGTAATTAGATTTCTCCAAAAAGAGAAAAATAGATTATTTAAAAGACGCATGTATCTATCCTTAAAAACTATAGGGAGTATTTTTTTTTATTTTTGTGAAACAACCAGATTTTCCATAATCACTCTAATCTCATAATTCATTTTCTATTCAATGTTTACAAAAATAATCCTTTTAACATTTCATCATTTTTATATTGCCTTTTACAATATTAATTTAACAATAAATTTTTAAATTGCATCTTACAGAAAAGTCCGTGTAAGATCAATTTGCATTTTTTTATTTTAATACTATAAAAGACTAGTTTAGTATTTAGTATTTCATAGTAAATGGAAGTCTATGAACTGAAAGTTAGCATGTCTAAGCGGAGTTTAGTCATGATAAATTCTTAAAACAGATAGTCTTTCCATTATGGAATTGGTAGTAGAAGGTTTGGTGCGTTGTTCTAGGATCATTTTATGCACAATTTGGGTTAATTAGGCCGAGCCCTACAAATTAATGGGAGTAGAAGATTCAACCTCTTCAAAAATGCCAACAGTTTCATTTAAAATATGATGATCACCCTATAATCTAGAGATACAAATTTCATTGACTGAATATGTAGAAGAAAAAACATTTTATAAAGCAGTATTTTATTGAGCAGTACATTTGTTTCTGTTTATTGGTATTGTTATTCCTAGAGTTGCTCAGTAATTCTGTATTTTTAGTTTAGTCCAATTGAATTGGATAGGTTTCGATCTTCCTTGTATGTTTTTAATAAAAAAAAAGTAATCTATTATATAATGAATTAGTTTGACCGCTTTACTCTCTACCTATATTTAGAAATGTAGAAAAGATTATGATAGTCACCTGAATCCTGCTAATATAATTGAACAAATTTTAGTATATCCTATGTTCTTTTAATTTAAAGTGAAGTTCGTCAGATTTTACGGATATTTAAAGAGGTACAAGAGTTGATGTAAACCCATCTGTCAAAAGATCTTATCTTTGGAATGGCATTAAAAAGTTATCATGAACAAAAGAAATATACCTGATAAAAAAGATACCTAAATATACCTAAGAGAGAAATATACATGATAAAAATGAAGAAATAATAGATCTAATAAACTGTATGAAGTGAACTCTTTAGTAGAAGGCATTATTAAAAATGTATATCCCAAATATAAATGATATTAAAAACAAGAGGACTCCTGGATATCAGAAAAAATATATTTTGTGTGTACTAAAAACTATATGGGAACTCATGTTAATATTTTCAAGTGCAAGTCTGAAGTAGATTAAATGATTTATACATTTATTAATACTACGATTAACAAAGTTGACGCAATATGTTATTATATACGAAATGATTTATACATCTTTAGAAATCATCATCTGATTGATGATTCGATACATCTTTACTTATATCTTTTTTTCTCATGTGAAATGATTTATACATCTTTTAATACTACGTTTAACTAAACTAACTATACTAATAAGTTTCTAAATTTAATTAAAATTTCAAGACTCCATCACCTATAAATAAGTTTAAAATAGATATTCCTTCAATTTTAATAAGGAATTTAAATGTACCTAAGCTTTGTAATGGAACAAAATTATTCAGAATGTTATAAAGCTAATTTGCTGAAAAATGTAATAAAAGCTAATTTCTTGAAGCATGTTATAAAAGATACTAGATTAATCGGATCAGCATAGAGCAAGAATGCATTTTTTTCTCGCATACCTCTTATTCCAAAAAAGATTTCACGTTTAAATTTAAATGCACTCAATATCTTGTATGTTTTTCTTTCACAATGACGATAACAAAGCTCAAGGACAAGCAATGAATACAAGAGGAATAAATCTTTTAACATATATTCTGTGGCATGTATCATTATATCTTACATATATCATGTAAGATATATGTAAGATATAATGTTGATGTTAATAAGTGTTTAAATTAAAATGAATATAATGAATATGCATGTGCTGATGAAAAGAAGGCACATTAGGTAGTTTATAGCGAATTAATAAACTATTCGTAAAGTGATAAATTTACGTATATTACACACACACACACACACACACACACACACATATATATATATATATATACTAGTTGACCCGGCAAGTGTTGTTTTGCCATGTACATTATTTCTATAAAATATTTTTAGTTAAATAAAAAAGAAAAAATAATTTACTATAAGTGCTTGGAAATGTGGTTATGATTGGAAGAGGAATGGAACGTTGCAGACAATGACGGCGTATAAAATGATAATACACTAACCATTTATTTATTTCATCCTTTATATTTTATTAAATTAATAAATGTATTTTAAATTACATTACATAATAACAGTATATACATCAAAATAGTTATTTACATATTTACTACTAATTATGACAATTAAAAAATAATCAACATCAATCTCAAAGTGCAATGGGTGTACGATATTTTTGGTTAGTCCGTCTTTAGCCAACACAAATAAACTGAATGGTTTACCCACACGCGAACATGCCACATATAGTCGTCCGTGGGAAAAACATGGTGTGCCCAAATCTAAGCCACAAACAGACATCGTTTGGACTTGCGACTTATTGATTGTCATCGCGAATGCCAATCTAATTGAAAATTGAATACGTTTGAATTCAATTGGCACATTTGTGGGAATCGTAGGGATTCTTGGCAGCAATATATATAGTTTCGCCTCGGTACTTGCCATTAAAAATGCTGGCTTCGATAACGTTTTTATTAATTTTTAATGACTAATCGTGTTCTATTGCGCAGCCGTGGTGGGTTCAAATTACGAATCAAAATAACCGGAGATCCAACCTTTAATTGTAAATGATGCGGTGGCATGCGTGGCAAATCAATGAATTCAAAAACTTAATTAGATAATTTACAGCTTCATTGGCATCTCAAACTTTATCGATTGATTTGTATGACACCATGTCCTCTGGCAACAACTGTTGTATCTTGGAATTTAAACCATTGACGTCCCCATTTTTTGCTGCCAAAATTGCTCTTTCTGCCAACCAATCAAGATTTTTGAATTGTGTGCATACATCGGGAAATATGTGGTCGATGAGATTATTTTGCGAGTTAATGCAGAAATCTGTCGGACATTTTATGCATCCAGTATTTTCATGTACATCAATTTTTCCATCGCCATTATCTAACAGTTGTTTTGAGAATGTTTCAGCGGATGGATCTTAAAGCATTTGAACGCGCATGTCTACTTTTAGTTGTAATTTTTCAACATTACGCCACAGTGACGATGATTTTAAGCAAGCGTTGATCTCATCAGCGTATGTTGAACGTGGAATGACAGGAAATGTTTGCCTGAAATCACCTGAAAAGGAGTAACAAAGTGCCGCCAAATATTTTGTCGTTATAAGTTTATGCTTTCGATAATCGTATGCCTTCGAATTGCAAATAACACTTACTTTACTGGAATCCCAGTTTCGCTACAATAAAGTAAATTACAACACAATTACACCTCAAGTTAAAACGCAATAACAGCCATCTTTATTTTTCTTAGAACAATAATAAAGTTGTCAATTTTGCTTAACTAAACATTAACACACGCTACACGTGTGAATATAATTTAATGCTACACGTGCAAAGAATATAACAACAAAACATTAACTTAAGACAACTTAAGAATTGCAACTTAAGATATTAACACGCTCTCACGTGCAAATATAACAGTATTCGTTCTCTTATTATTTGACTTACCTTTAACAATGATAAAACACGTATATTTATTTAACACGTAAATATTTCTCTTTTAAATTAAAACTATTCCCACAAAAACGTTGCGTATAATATATACAGGTAAAGCAACGGCCGCTGTTGGCGCGAGTTCACAACACGTGTTGATTTATATAAGATCACTTAATTAAATAAAAGTTTAAAAAATGAAACCGATTAAAGACTTTAATTTTTGTTTAAGCACACGTGCTGTAATGTCATGACTAAGAAATTTAAAAAAAAAAAAAAACACTACATTGTTTTGCGAAAGAAATTTTAAAAAATACTTAGGGGTGGACCATCCTTATCACTTAGGGGTATAAAAAATAGATTACGACCGATTCGCAGACCTACCAAATATGCACACAAATTTTCATAAGAATCGGTCAAGCCGTTTCGGAGGAGTTTGGCAACAAACACTGTGACACGAGAATTTTATATATTAGATATGCATATATATATATATATATATATATATATATATATATATATATATATATATATATACTTACCTTAATAGTAGCAACTTTCAGCTTTATGGTGCGTGGGTTTTATTTATAATTTAATACAAAAAGAGAACTTGATACTGAATTCCCAAATGAATACAAGAATTGAGATCCATTTAAATATAATTTTTTTGGAAACTTTATGTTGTAGAAATAAGAAGTACTAAGGCACATATATTTCTTTGTATTGCTTGTTTGAAAATACGATTCGCTTTATTCATTAATTTTTAAATGTGTTAAATAAATATTTGTTTTCTTTTATTCTCTTTCTGCTGTTTGCTTCTATTGTTCCTTTACCTTTTTGGAGTCTTTTTATTTATTCTGTTGATAACCATCGAGTGTTTTAAATTAGTTTAATTTCGGTAAATTTAATTATTGTTTGCTGAAAGTCTTTTGATGAATTAATGCTCCGAAAAGTATTAAGCTATATTGCTCATTTAATTACCTTTTATTTTCAAAGCTTTTTCTTCATAAAGAGTTTCTCTTTTCATAGATGTTTTCCTGGAGTTCTGTTTAAAAAGCATTTATATCACCTTAATTAGTTTAGGAAATAAATATTCACATCTTTTTTTATTTGTGTTTGAAAGTGCTGTCACAATACTTCTTTGAAATGATATAGTTTGCATATTAAAACGTTTTAATAAATGACTATTCTCTACAAAGTTCTCTGTGGAAATATGTGATTCGATGAGGTAAGCATTGAAGTTGTTTCAAAATTGATATATAAATATTAATGTTATTTTAATTTAATTTCTGTATTATAGTATGACTTCATGTTAATTGTGGATGAATGTGAAGTTTCAATCAAAAAACTAGTAGTGGATGTAACGGGCTGATGGGCAATATATGCTGATGAAGTGACACATTTTTCAGAAAAGAGATCACTCAATTATGATGAAGCATTTTTGTTTCCATAGTTCGAGGTTAATATTTCCTTCACCCCTTCCCTCTACTTGTTAGAAAGATTAGGTTTACCAGGTGCATACCCGAGCATCCCGCTGTCCTGTATTAAGAGGCAATTACTTTAGGAGTAGCCTTCCCCGCATTTGCATGCCGTTTGATACAAACATTGGAAGGCTTCTACCAAGCAGCTTGAATAGCGATGCCTGATGTTTAAAAGCACACCGTGTCAATCGCAATCAGGTCTCTAATTTCTGAAAGCTGTGAGTACAACTATGCCACCAAAGGATTCGAACCTTGCGTAACTAGCTGCACACGTTACTATTGTGAAATTTTTTTCTTCAATATAAAGCAAAGGCGCTTACAATTATTAAGTACCTGTGAGAATTTTCATTAAGTATTTTGAGAATTTTTATTAAGTACCTGGGAGTCCAATAACTAATGGAGAATTATTCCAAACTTAAGGAAGTTTCAAAAGATTGAATTATTTAAGAGATAAATTTAGGAGAGTGCAATTCTCTGTAGAAAATTAACATATGAAAGCGTAAACTGTAAGAAATATAAACCTTTACACGGTTCTGGTCAATCAAGGGAATTTCTAGCTACAGTAGGAGTGGCTTAAACCGAGCATGATATCAAAACAAATAAAATTGTAAAGCTTTTCTCTCCTTACCTGTTAGTAGTAACCAAAGCTATTTCGCTGAAGATTAATTCGTTACTCGTGATACGGCAACTTATTTTAACGATGGCATTCGGTTTGATTTCCTTTTATACATGCCTTTGAATAGTGTGAGCATTTTTGTGCTTTTCAATTTTATACATTACATCATTTATTCGTTATTTAGTGCGGATCACGTTTTTCGTTGCATTGTGGACCAAGGACATGTAACAAGAGATCAGGTAACAACGGTGTTAAGTTTCACGAACTACTAATAATTTTTGTAGAGTACGTATTAGTGTTTTGCATAAAAAAATATTGAAATTCAATTATTGAACATGTCGGCAATAGAGCTACAATGATTTATTTTAATAATTACCAGCCTGTTGAATTTTATAAATTAACATAAAATGCCGATAAGATACATTAAATAAAGAGCGATAGAACATTTATTGTAATAAACACACTTTTTGCCAAATTATTTTTGGATGGTCATTTATTAGGTAATAGTTGCTTTGAATTATAAAATTGATAAAAGAAAGCAAAATTTTTACTGAAAGGAATATTTTAATATATTCTATATGTAAGATGTAAATTTGAATATCTGAAAACGTTTATGAAAAAGTGCTATTAGAATTTTTCCAGTATCGAAATCAACAAGGATTTTCTAAGCATTCTGGAGTCCATCATACTTATAAAAATGATTGATGATGTCTTCAAAGCGTTGAAACGGTGATTTCCGATGTCATATAGTTTAAAAAAAAAAACCCGAAAATTTATATTTTTTTATTATCATAATGTAGTATGAAACCGTGCATCATCCTACGCACTGCAAAAGCACATTTGTTGTGCTTAGTGTACAGTTTCTCATGCCGAGAGGAAATATATTTACCGAAACTTGTGTATAAAAGCTGGTCTACAGACTCTCACCCAGAGAAGTAATATATTCCATACATACCGCTCATACCTCAGTATCTGGTTTTCGGATTAGAAGCGGAATTCGTCCACGAATCTAGAATGATCTGTCTTTCAATGTGTTATAATAAATGAGTTTATCTTTAATTGTGCCTGTGGTGTTTGTGTGCGACTAAATAAAACTTTGTTCTCAAACTTGTGTCTCAAGTCTCAAACCCAACCAAACCCATGATAACAGGTCACAATACAATTTGGAGCCCAGCATGGGCTCGCCCGTGCTTGCACACTACAAATATGATTTACATAACTTTCTTTCAAAGTAAAATATTTAGCTTCAAAATAAATAAAAAATTATGCCTCAATGAGTTGTAGCAGTTGGATGCTTTTTTTCAATCTATATTCATTTTATTTTTCTTGTTATTATTATTTTGAATGTATATAATTAGACAATATTGTTAAAATAAAAAGGTGCTAGGTAAAAGGTGATGACATTATTTCTTTAGACACAAATCATAAAATCACAGTTCAGAGAAGTACTTCGATGACTAAAAATAACAACAGCACTCCGAAATTAAATTTGTGGAATCTTAATTAAAGTAGGAAGAATAATTTATTCAACACGATGCCTGCTTTAACATGAAATCTGAATACCAAATATTTTTTCCAATCTAGCCATAATAATAATACCCTTTTTATTATTTTGCCTCTATAAATAATTCATATAAGAAAGGAAAATTCTTTAAAAAAAAATTATCGGAGTAAATTCCATAAAACAAATTATATTTTAACCAACGCCTGTATAATTTATTTCACTGAAAAATAAGAATATAATTTTTCTTTCTTAAAATCCAGGAGCAAATCTAGTATAGCTAAAAATAAGACATTGGTTTATTTCTTGGCTTAATGATTAAAAGTTTCTCTGTTAACAACTTGCATGGTGTATAAATTTGAATGTAAAAAACCACTTCGGGAAATGAGTTGATATTATGGAAAATTTGTATAAAAACATATGAAGCAGATATAAATATATTTGATTAAAACTATAAAATAACGGACAATAGAATTCAAATGCAGTTTCTATATTAAAAAATTTGCCATTTTTATAATAAGACACATTATTGTTATAGTCAAAATGATTTGGATCACGTTAAATGAAAATAAAGGAATATGTATTTGTAGAATTATTAATAGGGTCTGAAGTCCGAGTAACTAGCGCTTGGTGACACAAACACGGTCTCTTGTTTCTTGAACACGGTTTCTTGTTCAAGTCCCAGCAGTTCTATGGATGCATGTAGTGTTTCGATATCCGCCATAAACTGTAGGTCGCGATCCATTATGACTGTAGGACTTAGCGATGAAAAGCCTACTCCCTAATACGAAACATCTCCTGTTTCAAAATCTGCCACTAGGTAGACGGCCATGCTGCAATATGGACTGTAGTGCCAGGGAATTAGTTAATTAATTTTTTCTTAGAATTATGAATATGCATAGCAAATTTCTAATTATCCCTTTCGTTTACTATGCAACGTTACAATTTCATATTTTGATAAAAGTCTGTGCTGAAATAATAGTTATTTAATTAACATGAATAGATAATTAATTTAACCCATTTCTGTTGATATATTTAACTTTTCAAACAAGAAAATCTTTAGGTTGAACATCTGAAGATATGCTGTATGTGTCATTTATTATATTATGTGGTTAATTTATCTTAGCCATTATGTTACGTAAAATATAGACTAATTTGTATATTTTACCATTAAATTTCCCTAAATTTGAGTCTTGCGAATATTATTTTCACTTACACTCACTTATCACTTAACACTTACACTCACTATGTCACTTTATATACTTTTATTTTATTAGAATTCATAACTAAATCTCAAGTGTTATTTTTTAAAACTGCTGTTTCTTAACATAACAACATACTTTTAATGACATACTATAAGTGCATTGTGCCGGAGGAGATTCCCTTAAAGGCGATGAAAAAAATTTGGAAGAATAAATAAATATTTTGAAAAAAAATAAAAATTAGTCTTATACTTTTGAGCATAAAAGTATGTACCAACAATCAAAACATTTTGTCTGTTTTACTAAAGAAAAAAAAGACATATGAATATCTGGCATTGAAAGTAATAACTAATTATATTCAACCAAAGTCAGTAACAAGGTATTGTACCGGATAAACTTCCACGTAATTCGAGCTCATGCATTATACTGACTTTTAGATGAAAAAAAAAACTCGACTAACTTTGTTTTGATATATTTCTCATCACGAATCTGTCTCATTCACATGAGACAGTCCAAAAGCTTTCACTCATATGAGTAAATGCTTAATGGTTATGGATAATGTTTCAAAATTTTTTATTCATTAGTGTATTTTAATACATATTTTAAAGTAAAATGTAAAAGTTTATATAGATATTTTCATGATTTTTTTATTTTACATAACAGTTTTATCTAATATATAAAATTCTCGTGTCACAGTGTTTGTTGCCAAACTCCTCAAAACGGCTTGACCGATTCTTATGAAAATTTTGTGTATATTTGGTAGGTCTGCGAATAGGTCGTAATCTATTTTTAAATCCCTAAGTTATAAGGGTGGTCCACCTAAATATTTTTTAAAAATTTCTTTCATAAAAGAATGTAGTGTTTTTTTTTTAATTTCTTAATCATGACATTACAGCACGTGAGGAAGCTGAAACAAAAATTAACAAGTCTTTAATTGGCTCCATTTTTTTTAACTTTTATTTTAATTAAATGATCTTATATAAATCAGCACGTGTTGTGAACTCGCGCCAACAACGGTCGTTGCTTTACCCGTATATATTATGCGCAACGTTTTTTTGTGGGAATAGTTTTAATTTAAAAGAAATATTTACGTGTTAAATAAATATACGTGTTTTATCAGTTAAAGGTAAAAGTAAAATAATAAGTGAACAAATACTGCTATTGCACGTGTAGCGCGTGTTAATGTCTTAAGTTGTCTTAAGTTAATGTTTTGTTAAGGTATATTCTTTGCACGTGTAGCATTAAATTATATTCACACGTGTAGCGTGTGTTAATGTTTAGTTAAGCAAAATTGTCCAACTTTATTATTGATCTAGAAAAAGATGGCTGTTATTGCATTTTAACTTACAGGTGTAATTGTGTTGTAATTTACTTTATTGTGGCGATCTGGGTTCCAGTAAAGTAAGTGTTATTTGCAATTCAGAAAGCATAAGATTATCAGAAAGCATAAACTTATAAGGACAAACTATTTGGCGGCACTCTGTTACTCCTTTCAGGTGAGTTTCAGGCAACATTTCCTGTCATTCCACGTTCAACGTACGCTGATGAGATCAACGCTTGCCAAAATCATCGTCACTGTGGCGTAATGTTTGAAAAATTACAACTAAAAGTAAACATGCATGACCAAATGCTTCAAAGATCCATCCGCTGAAACATTCTCAAAACAACTGTTAGATAATGGCGATGGAAAAATTGCTGTACATGAAAATACTGGATCCATAAAATTTCCGACAGATTTCTGCACAATTATCGACTCGCAAAATAATCTCATCGACCACATATTTCCCGATAGCATGCACACAATTCAATAATCTTGATTGGTTGGCAGAAGAGCAATTTTGGCAGCAAAAAATGTGCACGTCAATGGTTTAAATTCCAAGATACAACAGTTGTCCCAGGGAGACTTGGTGTCATACAAATCTATCGATACAGTTTGCGTAAATGAATCCGTAAATTATCCAATTGAGTTTTGAATTCATTGGATTTACCAGGCATGCCACCGCATCATTTACAATTAAAGTTTGGATCTCCGATTATTTTGATTCGTAATTTGAACCCTACATGGCAGTAAAAATGGAACACGATTAGTTATTAAAAAATTAATGAAAAATGTTATTGAAGCCAGCATTTTGAATGGCAAGTACTCAGGCGAAAATATATTGCTGCCATGAATCCCTATGATTCCTCAGATATTACCAATTGAATTCAAATATTTTCAATTTTCAATTAGATTGGCATTCACCCAGACCTGACAATCAATAAGTCGCTGGAGCCAAACGATGTCTGTTGTGGCTTAGATTTGGACACACCATGTTTTTCCCACGGACAGCTATACGTGGTATGTTCGCGTGTGGGTAAACCATCCAGTTTGTTTGTGTTGGCTAAAAAGCGGACTAACCAAAATATCGTACACTCCATGCACTTAGAGATTGATGTTGATTATATTTTAATTGCCATAATTAGTAGTAATCATGTAAATAACTATTTTTGATGCATATGCAGCTATTATATCAAAAGTAATTAAAAAATATATTTATTAATTTAATTAAATATAAAGGATGAAATAAATAAATGGTTAGTGTATTATCATTTTTATACGCTGTCATTGTCTGCAACGTTCCATTCCTTTTCAATCATAACCCCATTTCCACACACTTATAGACTTATAGTAAGTTAGTTTTTTTTTTTTTTTTATTATTTAACTAAAAAATATTTTATAAAGAAATGTATATGGCAAACAACGTTTGCCGGGTCAGCTAGTATATGTATATAATGCATATCATTTTTTATAGATCAAATGGAATGGATGACACAAAGTATCCTAAAGCTGTTAAAAAATATGACATGTATGAAACTCTCAATGTCTCTCATATCCAATATATTTCATATCATAAAGCTAATAATTGTTGAAATGGTTAAAGTTTGCAGTTTAAATTAGAATATGAAAGTAATAAAATACACTTTATACAGGGCATTTTTATTGTACTTCTCACATCATTATGAGCAATCCTAACTAACCGTTAGGGCATTATTTATAACACAAGTTTCAAAATATTCTCTTTTAAATTTCTCTATTATTATCATTGAAGGTAAAAAAAAATCGAAAGGAATTAGTAGCAACATTGTTGCCTGGTAAACGAAAGGGAAATATTAAAGATGAAGCTTTTGCACTGGGTGTCTAAATTGTTGCCAGATTTATTGTTATAGTTGACTCTTCCTTACATGACTCGCTGAGAGAGTAGACGAATTTATTATTCACTGAAGAATAAAACTTTATCACACAGAGGGAATAGGAGAAAGTGGACTCGAGATTTAAACAGCTTATATCGTCATAATCCTTACTTTCCTTTTTGTTTGATCTTCTGCGAAAATCCCACAGCATACTTTATAAGAATAGCACATTCAAATCTTTCAAATCTTCACATTTCTTATTCTATATTAAAAACAAGTATTTTATAAAAAAACAAATTAAAGTCAATTCCTACTTTTATTTCACTCTATTGCAGAGTCTACCCTATCTGCAATCTTTCAAATTCAATCTTTTAGCACTTTATCTGGCGGTAGCTAATCACAATTAGACAGATATATGCAATTTAAATCTAAAAAAAAAACTAAATAATCAATTACATTTAATTACTGAATTAATATTTGAAAAAAACTGTATTAACATCAAGTGTTATATACCAAAAAGAAATGTATTTGAACTTGAGTGGATATGGATCCCTACAGGAGCAACGCTTGCAGTTAGGAAGATCAAGATAGAACAATTATGGATCTCATGTTTTACTACGAACAGCTTGCTGACAGACACTGTGGAGAGGATTAATATCTTCCTGAATGACTTTTACAGGTACCTCTTAACAGATAACTCTAACAGATACCTCTAGTTTGGTGTCCTTATGAGCGATAACACTGAAAACTCCAATTGGGCTGCCCTAAGTATCAATGCGAAATTCTTTACAGATATTCGTCATTGAGTCGTTTCGAGCCTCACTCCTGGCTCAGTTCAACGTACGCTACTGGTGAGCATTAGACTGTCTAAAAACCGAAGAGAATAGGTGGTGTTTGTGATAGTTCCCCTAAAAGTCCTCCCTGAAAGCACTGCCCTAATTCTCTAGCGACATGGAACCAAACCATGGTTCATGGACTTTTTTGGTCACGCACGGGTTCATAGACGACGACTAAGTAGGGATAAGAAACAACAAAACAGTCTTTTTCGTTTCTGAAAACAGTGACTATAACAATGCTGTAAGCAAAAGTAATCGTCCTGTAAGCTAGCGCGCGTTTCCACTGGGCCCGGATCGAGCTGATTTATGTATTCATTTTTTTATGGAGTGATGAAAATTAATTTTTGGTTGATAGTTTTCACGAGTTATAAATATAGAAGTAGATATTTTTTGTGGTCTTTTTCCCAAGAAAAGCAGGAATGCTAACGAATACACCGTTACTTAGGATGCACTATCGTTCTACCTGGATGAATAGCTAATACAGTGGTCTTATCATCCCATGAATTTTCAAGTGATGCCATTTTGAAGTTCATATCTTGTCGAAAGAATTGGGACTTGCAAATACCCGATCAAATCAAACAAGGAAACCAGAGTTTCAGTTCATCCTTTGTGGGGTTTCAAACCAAGCCCTTTGGTACTGGAATTCTCCAACTCATTGCACTATTGTCATAAAAATAACTTTCATTTTCGAAGAAAAAAAATGATAAATATTTGTTTGCTGGGGATAAATAAAATCATTTTCATCAGAAAATATAATATTCAATAAATATAAGCCTTTTTTAATAATAATCAAATTATTAAAAACAAATCACCATCTAAAAAAATGTTTAAAATTTATTACATCATTGAGAGCAAAATAACAAATAGATCTAAATTAAATTGTTAATTCAAAAATAACGTTATCCTTGTAAAGCACATTTAACAAAAACGTGCATTTAAAAAAGAAAAAAAAGCATGAGTTATGTGTACGTTCTAAATGCAAAAGAAATTTCTACTCGATCAACAATCTTGTCAATTTAGAAACATGAAAATATTTCCCAAAAATTTATAAACCCATGAATGGCAGATAAATTAATGCCTTATATATATAAGTATTTTAAATGCCTATCAATGTACAACTATTATAAATATTATAAGCATTTTTGAATTTGAATTTATCAATCTTTATTTTACTCATATAATATTAAAAAATAATATCTAACATATTATGTAATGTCTCTATATCTGTACTTACATTTTTTTTACAATTCATACCAAATTTTTTAAATTCACATAAATCAGTTATACACGTTATACATTTAAAAAAAAATATATGAAATAGGTATTTATACAAACTGTCGCTTTTTCTTTAAAGTAGGTAATAAAAATATATAAAGGTTGCATAGAAAAATGATATATGAATTTATTACATATAAAATATTTAAAGAATATAATACAATACTATTGCCCTCAGTACAAACTGCATTTGTAATCATTATCTGCAATACCGTGCCATCGTAATATATGTCAAAGAATGTTTAAAGTTAGAAGCAATATAAGATAAAAAATATATCTCTTTTTTACCATACTTTCCTAGTCGAGATTTAATTGAAAAGCAGATACTAAACCGAGTTAGTACCATACAAATCATTTCTTCACCGCGTGTAATTGCCCACTTGTATACAAACTCTGCATGGAAACTATACAGTGCCGAAATAAACTACACAGATAAGCGAAGTTGGCTATTGAAGAAAAGCAACATAAAAAAGGTCCACCTCTGTTTTTACGCAGGAACTAACAATTTGTTTTTGTTATTCACTCAGGAAGGGTTGCAGCAAAGAAGAAAACAGAATACCCTTTTTTGGGGGACCTGTTTATATGTTTCTTGAAATTGCGTTTGCTAACGCTCTTCTTCTTTTTTTGATTTCGGTAATTCTATTCCTGTCGAAATTAATCTTCTTGGCTTTATCACATGGTC